>JARFNZ010124632.1:0-11885 GCA_031763405.1 Balanus nubilus
ACTCGGTATCCTGACCGGGGTGGGGCGCGCCCGCCCGCCCACCCCCCCCCCCCCCGCCCCGTTAACGAGTACCCCAGTGACCGAACTACAGCATCAACCGACCTGTATGTGTGTAGGGGACCAAAGTGACTGAACAACACGAACCTCTACGATATGAATACCTTAGGAGGGAAAATAATGTACTTATTTGTATTACGTCGAAATAAGTACATAAACGGTGTTATTCATAACTTTTGTCGCGTTTATGATATACGTATAGGTTCAGGCGAAGTTAGGCTAATTAGGTTCAGCTACCGATAGGCGTTTCAATATCACCACCGCAAAAATATTTAGACTGACAATCATGGTCTGTTGTTGGTCATTTGTCCAAACACCGCACCCTAGTGGAGTTGCGAGTGACGATTTTGTACTGGGAATGCGATTCCGAAGAGCTGTTCACCTTCAGCAAGCATTTGGCTCCACATTTCCATAAACTCGTGACTCCATAATCAATATTCTGTTTAGTGTATGGTGCACTGTATCGGATTGGGATTTTGATCGGAGTAATGAGATAGTAATCTTGCCACGACGGGTCACTCAAGGCAGTATACTCGCACATCAATGACGGCCCGGCGTCTGACAAAATCATGTGGCAGACTGTCGTGAAAACGAATTTGTTGGATAAATTATCGCCGCAAACCTATTGCAAAATCATCTCGAAGAACAAAAGAAAACACTGCGAAAAGATCGTGCGAAATGTAGTAATGTTTAGTAAGTTCTAAGAAAACTAACCTAACCTCACAAAGCCTACATAAATATTAAAAGCCTTACAAAAATCCGAACAAACTCTTGCTGATTTATGTATGTGTGATTTTTGATGCATCATGTACTGGTTGCCATTGCGACGCATTTCGTGGTGTGTTGGCGGTGTATTGGAGTTTCAGGGCGAGGCAAACGACAGCGACGGCGTGGTGGACGTGCGCACCGCGATAGCGACGACGTACGTGGTGCTTTAGTGATGGTGGAAATCAATCGACATTTCATTGACCGCGAGTCTAATAAGTCACGTGACACTCGTGCAATAACACTGCCCTATCATAACATGGCGGCCTACGTGCCCCACTTGATGACATTGGCGAGGTGAAACCAGGATGTGCTCACTAACTCATATGCTAAAATATTAGTAAGTAGCATATAGAGAATACGGAACAAAAATGAAGAAACGTTATCATCTTTAAAACTAAAGCTTCTCGTCTGAGCCGACCGCGGTCTGAGTAAACCCGTTAACGAATGTGCCAAACATCATATCAGTGACGAAAATATATTTCCGTGGGAAATCAGAAGGTCGCCTTATCACATGCCATTTTCATTGTCATTCATTCAGCTTTCGAGACCATTAAAAATGCCTACAAAACAATGCAGAAAGCACGCATCATCCATGACTTCTGACAACTGTACACTGATAACACAATCACCAAAATACTTCTCACTACATAGCCATCACTGGTAGAAACAGCCTCGAACCAGTCATTTACCATCCACTAAGCTCGTTTGCCGTCCTCTACCTCGCTAGTGTCAGCTGATTGAGCAGGATCCCGGTGGCCACGCCCACATTGAGCGACTCCACGCCGTCCACCAGATGTCTCTGAGGTAGCACGGAACAGGGACGGCAGAGACCGGCCAGGGACGGCTCCACGCCACGGCCCTCGTTACCTGGGAGACAGCAGCAAGGTCAGCCGGAGGAGGGCGGCAAGGTCAGCCGGAGGAGAGAGGCAAGGTCAGACGGAGGAGGGCGGCAAGGTCAGCCGGAGGAGGGCGGCAAGGTCAGACGGAGGAGAGAGGCAAGGTCAGACGGAGGAGGGCGGCAAGGTCAGCCGGGGGAGAGAGGCAAGGTCAGCCGGAGGAGGGCGGCAAGGTCAGCCGGAGGAGAGAGGCAAGGTCAGACGGAGGAGAGAGGCATACAGTAGAGCAGTCGGGGATTTGTCTCATGTTATGCACGTTCGAGAGATAGTTGAAGCATCAACTCAACGACAGGAGACAGGAGTGTTCGATGACACGATGTACACGGTCATTTTTGGGTCAGTTTAATATTGAGCTCACCAGAGATCACCGATGGTCAAATTACGATTGATACGAATCAAAGATTACGAATAGCGGGGACATTGCTTCAGAAATCCCCAATTATCTCAGGAACTAGAAAGAAATGGGCTAGAAATTAGCTAAACTAGCAAGAAACAGAAAAAACAACAACTGAAAGCCCTTGAAACTCCCTATCGCAGTATTGTCGTCAAATTTGACCTCAGGTTAACAGTTCAGGCTCCAGAGCTCATGAAAGGTCAAAAAATGTTTTGCAAAATCGCTTTCGTGAATAACTTTTTAGCTATCAAAGAAAACGCAATTATTTTGCCACCATCGTATTCCTCTCGTCCAGACAAGCCGAATCGAAGCTCGTCTAATTTCTAACCTTAAAAGGTCACTTTCCAAATTTGACCTAAGGTCAAGGTCACGGTGGTTACCCAGGTAGGTCAAGTTGGGGCATGTTGCATATGAGTCGATGCGTATTGAAGGCAAATACCCTGGCACCGTTTTCATGTCTCTAACTTCATTCTATCACAAGTTATTAGCATGAAAAGGTTTGTGGCCTCAGATGACCTAGGATGACTTTGTAAGATGTCACTGATCAAATACTTCACCCGTATCATCAGTAATGGCCTCATATAATGTGATCCTGAAATAATTGAACTGATGCGATGTCTATCCTTGAAATGAGAAGCATTTGAAGATTTCCTCATTAACTTATGATGGGGAGGTCACCAAAATGGCCTGACCCCAGGTCACAGACATAAAAAAAACGATATAGGCAAATTTTAGGTACTGATGTCCTTATATATTGCTGAAAGTTTAAAATATATCAATTAATCACTGTGGCCGTGGCACACCTGCAAACATTTTGGAGGTGGTGTCAAGTGACCTGGACTGGTGACCTGACCTGAAATGACCTGGTGTAAAAATGTTCATAGAATGCGCGCAATCGATGTCTAAATAGGTTGTCCGAATGTAGAATAAGTTGTATTGTAATGTCCGAATTTTGGCGACGCTCATTTTTCCGCTATCGACGAAAAACCTGAGGGAGGGGATGGGGGGCGTAAATCATCCCCCCCCCGGCAATGCGAGGTTAAACTTTATTCTAACCATCACTTACATGCGTACCAACATTCCTTTTGTGGTTTGTTGGTGTTCAAGGGCACGTCGACTTCTGGGTCATGTTACGCACCTACCAAAATTCCTTTGCATAAACAAAGACGTACAATGTTAAAGGCATAGACATACAATGCTATCGTAGTCTTCTTCATTATTTTCTAAATAAATTTAATCCAAACCTTTTGTATGGAAGGATTTGCGATATCAGAACCCGCGCTAGGCAGAGCTTGTTGCGCAGGTCCTGACCTCTACCGTACTATCGATAAACTCTGGGTAGCCGACAGAAATTAGACCCGATAATTTTACATGCCCAACATAACCAGACACGGCCCGCCCGCTCACTGACGTCAACTGGCCTCGAGTTCCGCCGCTGCCACCGACCACAGGCCATCCCAGTCAGGAGCGAAATAGCAAGCGCCGAAGCTACTCGAACCCGGGCTCTCACTACCGGGTGGTCAAAGCCCAGCGCTCTCCCTACTGAGCTTCTGGGGCGGGCATACCTCAAGTACTAAAATACAAGTACCGAAATACCTCAAGTTAGTTTCCCACTCGGCAATCTCTGCATTTTTCCCAATCTGCAATCACTATCCTATGCTAATCGATCGCTGAGCGAATCCTCATCTAGAAAAATCGCTGAATCCAATCAAATGGAACTGGAAACATTTTTGCCTAATGTCTGATGTAACCCAATGCATTTCCCGGTCAAAATAAAACATGGATAATGCTTTTATAAAGTCGACATGTAGCATACCCAGCTTGCAATGCCGCTGCGTCAGCACTAAGGCTACCGACACTGTGTCCCAAAACGACGCGACCATCCACCGCTAACCAACTATAACTGCATGAGCCTCTGCGCCAGCGATCCCTTTCTGTCGCGCCGCTCAGCGTCACGTGCCGTCATTGTCTGCCAATCGGCGGCAATTGGACAAGTGGACAGTACATCCTCCCTGCACGGAATGGCAGACGGCCAAGGCAATACCGCGCCCCTAGTCTCCCGCCTCCGCCAGTCGCAGCGCAAAACACACCGCGATTAACTCAGAGGCACATGGCAGCGGGGCGATAAATCTGCCGATTAAATGGTCGTGGAGAGGGGAGCAATCGACATAAACAATGAATATACAATACCTTTCGTTTTCCCGGGGCTTTGTGGTTCAGCATTAGCGGTTTTCGAGCGGAATTCAAGTCGCATTAGACATTAATGGGCCCCCCCCCCCCCCCACGAACCCCGATTACACATGAAAAGAGTGCATACTGCATTGCCTGGCGTCCGTAGGTCGTTGGAAACAGTCTGAGAATATTCGAGTCGTCCACCTACCTACGACCAGCAGCGTGTCCATGTCGGCGCTGATGTCTCCCGTGGCCTGACTCGTCCCGTCAGCTGCCGTTTCCGCCGCCAGCAGCTGCCACCGCCGGCTGGCCAGCAGCTGCAGCAGCTGTCGGCAGCTGTCGGCCGGCACAGAGTAGACGGGGAACACCTCCAGCGTGCCGGCACTGGCCTTACTGACAGTCGGCGAGAGCGGACAGCTGACGGACAACGGACAACGGGACCGGTCAGTCTCTGTCAGCTGACGGACAACGGGACCGGTCAGTCTCTGTCAGCTGACGGACAACGGGACCGGTCAGTCTCTGTCAGACAGCCAGAGTGACCGTCGCCACGAAAGTGGGAACATGACGGAACAGCCGGATGGTGGTAGCTGTTATTGAAGTCAGTGACAAAGTCAGACCTTCCCGTCGGACAACATGCCCCGAACACATTATTGAATGCTGATGTTGAAATGGACGGATTACAAATAAAATAGGCAACATATGGATGACACAAAAATCAAGTCACAACGCAATGAACGTACTAAACATCTCATCGACTTTCTACGGCACATTAGCCATCCTTCCGTTCGTAACTCGTAGGCCGGATTCTCTCAGCGACTGACCTGTACTTATCCGGTATGATGACAGCCTCCACTCCCAAGAAGTAGCTGGATCTGATGATGGAGCCGAAGTTCATCGGATCGTGAATCCTGTCTAGCATTAGCCACACCCGGCGCCGATGAGAAGGACGCTCGCTGGCAGGAGCTTTAACATCCGATCCAAGAGGGCTGGCCTGCTTCTGCTGCTTCCCTGAATCAGTTGCCGAACTGCGAAACGGCCCAATCTCTGAAGATTTATCAGTCTCAGACTCCGTGGAGACTGGCAGTGGCCGATCTGTGTCATTTGCAGCCAGCGTCTCGCTCTCTCCTTCAGACACCATCACATCCGACTCTATGGACCAGAAGCTCTGTGCCGCCTCCTGTCGATCCCCCGCTTCAGCTGTCGACGGCAGCCCGCCTCCCAGCGGCGGGCAGTCCACCTGCGCCAGCAACTCGTCTACAGACCGCGGCAGCAGTGGGGTGACGCGCGCACACACGCCCTGGTGGACCCCGGTGCCACCAGCAATCCGGTCCAACTGCGCGGCCGGCAGCGGCACGGCGCCGATGCCGCGTGCCGCACACTCGGCCAGCAGCCGCGACAGGCGGCCGTCCGCGGGCCCGGTGTCGGCTCGGTGGTAGACGCGGCGGACCTGGCGTCGGCCGGACGTCAGAGCGAGAGAGACAGGATGCAGGCCGTACAACAGCTGCTCCGAGTCAGCTGCCGTCGGCGCCGGCTCCGACTCGATGAAGCCGAGTTTCTCCTTTTTTCGGAGACGCTTGCCGCGAGGCTTGTCAAGGGGCCGGTCAGGAGCCATCTGGTCTGATTGAGGCCTCTTGTGATGTGGGAAGTTGGGGCTCTGATCCCAGTGTGAATGAGGATGAGCTTTGTGGGTTGGTCTATGGTTATGGCCTGATGGCATCTTGGAAGTTTTTTTTAATCTGTGCCACTTGATTTCATCTGAATCCCTGGCATTTTCTGACCTAACCCAGCTGGTGTTCCTGGAATCCCACTTCCCAGAGTCCTGCTCATCCCATCTGCTCTTGTTGTTCTTCCATGGTCTGGACTGTTTCCACTGGTCTTTGCCAGCTCTGTCAAAGCCACCATGGTCTTCCCAATCAATCTCTGTTTCCCATTTACCTATTTTCTTCCTTTTGAACTTCCTGGCATTGTTTACATCATTGCTTTCATCTGTGGCCTTATGTGCAGCATGCTTGTCAGAACTTGACAACCCTTCATCCCAAGAATGCATGCTCCTTGCAAAGTCAATGTGCTTGACCTTGACCTGCTCATTCCTTTGATTCAAATCATTATTAGGCAGAGTGTGAACATCTTGTTCTGATCCAGCTGACTGATCTGACTTGGCATCAGAAGGTTCAGATTTTTTCCCAAGAGTCAGTACAGATGAAAAGGTAGAACAGCTCCGGTAACCCAGATTGCGTAGCAATTGAGTGGACAACATGTCTATGTGTGTCCCTGTGAGGTAATCCTGAAAGAAAGAAATATTTTTTTTATAAGATTAGTACTTGCAATATTTGCCAATAAACTAATTTGCCCATACTTACCAAGCTCAGATCAACATAAGTTCTAGTCACATTTTAATGAATGGATAAATGAACACTGACATCAGTGAATGGGTGAGTGAGTGAATCAATGAGCCAGTAGAAGAATGGGTGACTTTAGAATTAATCAGAGTGAATGGACGCATGACTATGACCCTGGGATGCATCAGACAGAATGATGACTGGTGAATGGTGATTTGAAGATTGTCTGGTATGTGCCAGTCAGGTCAAGGCTATAATTTTTGAAGATACTGATCATGGTTGGAAAAGTTGCTGCTTCCTGGTATACATTTTGTGCTTTGTTGTGTACTCTTGAATTTGTATACCTTTGTAAAGGGGAATATAAAAAAATAAAATATGATTAATGATAATATTTGATTCAATTCATCCAACTTGAACTGTATCTCTTGCTCTCTTGCTCTGGAGACCTAAAGCCCAGAATACAAAGGAGTAAGGGAAAGTGGGGTAAAGCAGACTAGCTAAGGAATGACATCCCATATTTCTTTAATGGCATCCAGAATCTACCAATAAATGTACCAGAAGAGTAGCTTCGTGTTTGAGCTCTAATTTTCATTTAGATGAGTTTTATCGAGGACTAAAAATATATCAGAGCAATCTGACACAGAAGACACCAAAACACGTTTTCAGGCTTTAAAAAATTGCGGGACAAAGTGGACCACTGCTTATTCTCTTCACCCCATGTCATCAATGCAATGCTAATTCACACCATTGTTCTACCAATTGCATTGTTGTTGTAATTATTACAAATTACTCTTTTTAGCTTTGCTCGTTCATTCATTTATTTATCATTTTGTCTTTAATTTACTCATTTTCATCATTTAATATTGATATTTTTCTTAGTTATTTATATTTTTATGTCAAACATAATTGAAAATAATTGCTCACATTAATAAAATAACCAAATTGTCATGCACATTTACCAAAAACATAACAAACAAAATGTTGGGGCAAAGTGGACCAGCACCGGGTAAAGCGGACCAGCGGTGGTCCGCTTTACCCCATTTCAAAATTTTACATTTAGATAAGAATTTCAGACAACATGCAGAAAATAGCGGTTATTTGTTACCAACCCATTTACACCTATACAATTGCACTTCTGAAACACAGACATTTATTTACATTTATGCACAAACATTGTGGTAATGTCAATATTTCCATAACACTAAAAATAGAAGAGAAATAAAAAATACCATATTTTTTTTCTGAAACGGAAGCAAGCGCTCCTATGGCTGAGCCGCAGTGGCCAGAAGTGCATCAACCTGATGCACTCTCAGCGAGATTAATTGCACGTGGATAGCACCACTCTGACTCATACGATCAGGAGGGTGGGTGGTTTGCTTTGCCCCGGTAGTCCGCTTTACCCCACTTTCCCCTACAACCACAAAATGCATACCAGCAAACAGCAACTTTGCCAGCCATGATACTGATACTTGCCACAATATAATAAGATATAAGATAGGTACCTACCTATAAATAAACAATACAATAACTACTCACCTCACCCACGCCACCCCCTCACATGTGCAAAGCGTGCAAAGAAGCTTATCCGGCTTATCCGGGATCATATTTTATCCTTCCTTTCCATACTGAAGGGAAAGCTCATCCAGTGACGTCAAAAATTGGGAACGTTTCTATTCGTAAAAGTACTTTCAAAGAAAAGAAACATTCATGCAGAGAACAGGTACTAGGTAAAGGCTCCTGATCTATTGAGAATCCATTACAGTTCCTTAACAGTATATCCTTACCAAGTACTCATACCAAGGCCCAGTTCAGGAGGGACGGAAGCTACAGGCTAGCATCTCTAGTCTCTTTCCGAGACTTCAAAACTTCAAGACTTCAATACTTCAAGAAGCAGCCCTTCTGTAAGGAAGCTAGTAATTAATAGTTTTCATTGGGCAACTAACTTGACGTCATAGGACAAAAAGGCATACTGCGGAAAAAAGAAGTAGCACACATTAGAAGGCTCCTTGAGTGTGTGTGTGAGGGGAGCCGTGATGTTTGATAAAATATTTTGAGAAGCACGCAGAGATCAGAAGATATAAAAGATATATATAGTTAAAAAGTATTGTGGTAAGAAGGTGCAACTGCACATTACAGGAAGAAAGGAGATTTATGTAGACCAAGATGAACGACTGTCAGGAACCAGGTTCTCGGGTTAATCCAGCGGGCATTATCGGATCAAAGTGTGATTATGTCCTTATATTGATATAAAACGCTGGTGCGGCCAATCAATATGGGAATGTGGTCTGGGATCTGACATATCAATATGAAACTGATAAAGTTAGGATAGAAAAGGTACAAAGAAGGCCCACTTGACTAATTCCTGAAGTCAAGAAACTGCTGTATCAGTATGAAGAACACCTGCGAGCTGAAGCGTGAAACATTCCATCACTGTGTCACTGCTGATATCAAGTGGATATGATAAAGATGTTCAAGATCATGGGAGGGTTTGAATGAATTGATCTAGAACATTTCTTCCAGAGAGTGAAAAATTACAACCCATAGTCACAACCTGAAAGATTTCTGACATCATCCCAATCACTATTTGCACTTAAACTGGGCAAAGCTGTCCTAATGCATTCACAACCCATCACTGAATGTTTCATGCTATGGCACAATGAGGTTTACGGTGCTGCAGAACATCAAGAAGAGCATGAAATGTTTGGCAATTGGTGTATGCTGCACTACGGATTAGAACAGCTTACCATAATAGGTACCACTGACTTAAGTAATGTGTATCTCACTGCTTTTGCTGCATGCCCCAATCAGTGTCAGAAAAGTGGTTTCACTATCTAAGTTCGCAGAACAAATTTCCTCACCATCTGCAGAACAAATTTTTCATAATGTGTATACCAATCAGGCACATAGCTAGGTACGGGGGTGTGTGCGGTCAAGAATTCTCAACTACATTCTTTCCATGCAACGCCATAGGCGTAATGTTAAAAGTTAAGCACAATCCCATTTTATCCTGACTCCCATGATGATAGCAGCCTGAACAAGAATAATGCATGCTATTTTTTTTCTATCTTCTGCCATTTGGACTCACAGACTAAAATAATCATCCTTTATAGTCAAAGTTTTCATGGAATAAAATTTCCAAGTTCAGAAAAATGGAGAAACAGGCCACTTTTCTGACACTGGCCCCAATGCCCCATTGCCACCCTTTTTTTATATCACCTGACTGACAACTGTTCTTCCTAACAAGTATACAAGTAGTATTTTGCTGCCAGTAATGTAGTTCACTGATGGTTATCATTATCCTTCCTTCTATTGAAAGTGAAGGGAACTGTTTTTTAAGGGGGATTGGGGGCAGGGGGACATCTTACTGGGCCTGTATCTTAGTATCTTAGCTTAGCTTAGGACTGGGGTGATCTTGATCCTGGAAACCCATCCCAGTCAATTATTTGAATATGAATCTCCCATCCCAGTCAATTATTTGAATATGAATCTAATTATTTAATTTTGCAGTTGGTCTGGGAAGGAGGCAGTTTATCTTCCCATCACATTGTTCTATGCAAGAAATCAAAGTGTATTGAGATCACTGTATGAAAATGTGGGTGATAGAAATCATGCTATGATTGAATAAGTCTTTTTAAGTGCCTGAACTCAATTTTGTTAACCTTTCACACTGTTATATTATGTACTGTTACACTGTTATCATGTTTCTTTGCTTTCCTACATCAACCATGTTATTGAAATTGACAGTACCTCTGTTTCTTTCAGGCATCTTACTGCAGATTGCATGTTCTAATTGCTTTGTAATTTTCGGCTGTTTGTTACGGTGACTGTATTTATGGTTGACCCCACTCTCACTCATGAATGAGAGAGAAGTAAGCAAGGTTGCCTTTTGCTCAGCCGTCTTTGCAGGCTTTGCTTATGTTGGATATACACTCTTTAGGAATCAAATTGGTAAAAGGAAACACAGAAAAAGTAAGTTGAGCTCCTTCTTAATGTGTGCTTTGTGTTTATGTTTTTTGGCTTGTGCCACTGGTTATGTTGTGATGGTGTTGTGTAAATGTGTTCTATCAAAGACAACTGTTCATGTTTTCAAGGAAGTCGTCATATATGATCAGTATATCTGGATTATTGAAACCTTACACTGATTTGCTTGGTACAGATGCTGGGTGTGGACTGCATCAAATGTGTGTCATTGACTCAATGTGGGTGTGCTGGGAACCATGTAGCTTTGGCATTTGTAGTGCCTGGAAGCCTAAATCATTACCAATTGAATTACAAGGGTGGAGATATGCCACTGGCTGAAGGTTGTGCCTGCACTGTATCCACTGCTGAGCTGTCAGCAGCTCATGTTTGGCCCTCCCTGCTGTCTGACAGTCGCCCCGTTCCAGATGAGAAGAAGGGCGTGTATCTGCGCCGACTGTCGCAGACGACGCAGACGGAGGGGATGATGCGGGCCGAGCTGGACGGCGCCGCCGGCACCATCACCGTCAAGCCGCGCTCCGTCCAGGAGAGGATCCGCGAGCTCAACCTGCAGGCCAGGCTGTTCGCCGACACCATGCTGGCCATCCAGACGCAGGAGACGGCCGCCCGCCGGCCGCACTACCGCAGCTCCCAGGTCAGAGACTGCCGCGGTCAGTCACGTCGCGTTATGGTTATTGTGTCACCGTTACGCCGCGATGTCGTCGTTGTGTCATGTCATGTCATGTCACGTCACGGCCACCGCGGAAGGATGGCGAATTATTCGCGCCTTCGGCCTGACCGGAGACTATTCAACGCTTGGCAGTTCGGCTTGGAAGTAGTTTCTACTGTAATGTCATGTTTTTGGTAGCTGCTTGGTAACACTAATATGCATTTACTTAGTATTATGATCTGTCAAGTTTTTGTATTATTGATTGCATTAATAATACGCGGCAATGACACATGCAACCAGGATCTTAGATTGGATTTAGTAGATTTAGATTTACCTGCCCGGCTGTATCATTACCAAACACCATCAGACTAAATCCACCCTCTTCTCTCTCCGGGCAGTGCACGCCGTGGAGCTCGCCGCGCATCCTCTCGCCGGTCGACGTCCACCTGATGACGTCATCGCGCTCCCACGAGCAGCTGTCGTCGCCGCGGGGCCGGGCGCTACTGAGCACCCGGCGGCGCCGGCTGACGGGGCCGGGCGAGCTGCCGTCGGCGGCGGTCACCGCCGACGACCTGCGGCGACTGGAGGACATCGTCAAACAGAACAGGTGGGAACGGCCGACGGCAGCCGGG
>JARFNZ010124643.1:0-11884 GCA_031763405.1 Balanus nubilus
TATATTTATATTTTTATTTCACACTACGGAAAAACTCGCTTTGCGCTCGCTCGTTAAAAATATATTTGGCTCTGATCGACATCACGGTACTAAGGTTTGTGTCATTCTTGGCGCTGCTATCCCCTTTTTTGCTATTTAATTTGTCATCCTCCAAAATGATTGTTGATACAAAATGAGGAAAAAAATGACTTAAAATCTTTCCTTTTTGTTCGAGTTCTTTTATACTTCTTGGTCTGTTCTGGAAGGAATAAAAACGTCCATGTGGTCCTACGATCTGTATGAGCCATTATTGATGCTGAGGACAGCGCGGGTCGCTTTGCTGCACCGTGTAAACATGTCAGGCAACAGCAGTAGCTTAGTCAAGTACATTAATACATACTACACGTCTGATGTGGACGTCTTTTAAAGTGCAACAGACGGCGTTTTCGTCCGGCAAACAGCGAGCCAGAGGTCGTTTGTCATGACGGATAAAGAACTCATCGCAGTTCTGTGAGAAGCTTACGCTGCTATCGTCCCATATACTTGCATTGTCGGACTAGGCTCGGTTTTCGATCAGCAAAGCTATGAGGGTGGCAATGACAGTGAGCATGGTCGATTAACGGACGTTAGCGTCGGTGTTACGAGTCGGGCAAGAACTGCATTCTGCAGACAGCGGATACAAATGTCACCATTAATGGCTACGGTAGCGGTCGTCATTTTTCAATCATTTTGTGGGTTAGGCTGATGTCTAAACTCCAAAGAAATATTTGAACCTCGTTTGCCTTTTGACCGCTACAGTGAACGTTGATGTGTTGCGAAAGGAGGCAGAAGTTTCAAGTAAATAGGAGCGAAGGTCAGGGGTGGTGCAGTTCATGGAAATTATTGATCACTGTCCAATCTTCTCTTACGATTGGTTAAACTTCATAGACACATTGAAATAAATCAGCAATAACTTCGTCAGATTTCTAAAACTCTTGGTGTTGGTAGAAAGCGTCAAACTTCAAGAATGTGAGTGCCTGTTACTTACATTTGATTTGGAGTAAATGTTATATTGAAACTAATTACATTACGTTATATGCATGTTTGCCAACATGCATGTTCTGCGTGTTTCTTTCCACAATACGAGTAAACAGTTATTAAAGAGTTTAACAGTTATTACAGCTTGAGAAGAACAGAGAACTTCTCTGAACGAAAGCTTTGGATTGGTTCCATCAAGACAGTATTGAACATCGAAACATTTCGCGTTTGTTAGGTTTGCCTTGTTTACAAAGAATATCTGTATTAATGATTATTTTGACACAATGCCAATTATAACTAGAATAACGTGAAGTGGCTTTCCGTAGGTTTGTAAAGTTGCTATATGTAGGTATGTACATACATTGCTGAAGCCTTTCCTTATACATGATTCAGGCAACGCTTGTAAGCAAGGTGGAATATTCGCTTCCAATGCTTCTTAACGGAAACGATTGCGTTTCACTCGCCAATATCGTGCACAGCTGTCGAATACAAGATTGAGACTTACTCTCGAGATCCGATCGCCATTTTCTAGCAGGCCGGTATTGTACTTTATTAGTTTGAATGAATGATGTTGTATTGATCCCATGGGACAAGTACGAACCAAACTGGCCGGTGGGCAATGTCACACCACAAAGCAGTAACGTTGAGGATTACCAATGAGTTACAACAAGGTGCATATGACCGAACACCGTTCGTCATTGCTGCACATGCTATAACGAAAAGGTCACCAGCCGATTTGTTTGTAGCTGGTGACTACAAACTGCCGAGCAAACGAGTTTGTAATCGGTAGGTCACGTGACAATGAATCTTGAGACCCGACTTTTCATTTGGACAAGTTGATTTCCTTAAAGTGAACATGGTGAACAAAGTGAACAAAGTGAACAAAGTGAACATGGATCGTGAAAATTTACTTACAGTGAACTGGATCGTGAAGTGGACATTTGGACAAATTATTACCTACAGTCATACACTAAATCGTTTTGCGGTCTCGCGCTTCAAAATTCCCAGTTTGACCAGGGATGGAGAGAAGCTTGACCTGGAGAAGGGATGGAGAGAAGCTTGACTGGAGAAGGGATGGAGAGAAGCTTGACCTGGAGTAGGGATGGAGAGAAGCTTGACCTGGAGAAGGGATGGAGAGAAGCTTGACCTGGAGTAGGGATGGAGAGAAGATTGACCTCGACTTCGTCTCGGTCACAAACTGTAAATTTGGAAGCGTTTGGCCACAAAACTCTATTGTTGGTGATTTGCCCCGTTCCTGGTCACACTTACTCCATTACTGACGAAGTGCTCCTGGTCGGCCCTGACGAACTGTTGTCGGCAGGACAGGATCATCATCAGCAGGATCGCAGGCAGGCATCCCTCAATCAACATTCTGAAATAGGAATAGGGCCTCTCAATCATCATTATTATTTACAGCAGAACTCTTTCACCTAACACATTGAAACACAAGCAGACTTGCTTTTGTATACTTATCATTGATTCACACGAATTGCATGTTTCGATTTAAAACTAATGGTCATTACGTTTTACGCAGTTGTAAGACCACAAACCGCATATCGTAAAGAGATAAGCTATATTTATGTCAGTATGATAATATTGTGCAAATGTACGGCATGCCACCAAACCATATTAAAGTGCTTGTTACGATCCTGGTTCGACAACAATGCGGCAGTATAATCCCCAATGAAGTTTCGTGGAGGCATCAGATTCAAATACTTGCTAATATTCGATATATACATATATTTCACTACGATATATATGTATTACTTCCCTACCATTTTATATCATTCGACATAACACAAATTTCCAGAACCGATACTTGCTTTTGCAAGCGTCTACGTGTTTTGTTGAAATAGCACAATCTACGCTATCTCTACAGCTCATGCCACATTGATAGTCTCACATAAATCCTTATCGTTATTGGCTAGTTGAAAGGGCGACGCCGTATAAGATTGGCTAAGGGAACACCGCCACCCATTTGGCTAAGGGAAGGGAACACCAGAAGATTGGCTAAGGGAACACCGCCACCCATTTGCCCCTTCCTTTCCGATCAAATCATAGAACGAAACTTTGCATTCATGTGGTCAACTATATACATCACATGACTTGATTGTTTCGTCGTCACACGGCGGATCGGCACCATAATCCAACTCCAAATATATTTCGACGATGTTGCGAGTCTCTCCGGTCGTTCCAGTTGCCCCTCTGTCTCCGCTCCGGGCGTATTCCGGTGTGCCGTTCCAGCGGTGTTTCTGTATGTATTCCAGCGGTGTTCCAGCGGTGTTCCAGCGGTGTATTCTGCCGGAGGTGGCTGTTGACTGGTTTCACGACGGTCAGCCGCGGCTGTTGGCCGGCCTCACGTCGGTCAGCCCGACTTACGGCCGACCGCACCACCGCCTCGGGCAATCTACGGCCGGCGCCCGGCCCGACTGCCGACACTGGACCGACCAGCATCGGGCCAGCCATCAGCGGCCGTCGGTGCCGGCGTTCACACTTCTGACAGGATTAGTACACGATAGTATCGAAGGCTAGCCCTTGGCTTCCAGGAGTGTCGTGTGGCAGTGGCTGCGAGTTCGTTGCCTCCCTGCATATGGTAATGCATGTATAACATGATGTACCAAGTACCTTTGAGAAAGAGGCATCTCTGATCCATCCCTGTCGTCCCCCAGGAAAATTGTGTGATAAATCGTCGAAAACTTTGCTTCCAGGATACAAAGGTATGTAGCTGAAACGACGCCAACACACCTATTCTACAGGGCATTCGTAGCCGGTATCTATGATTGATTTCCCGTCCGTCACCCCCCCCCCCCTCCCGCCCCCTCCACTAGCCTCGCTTCCGACTGAGATCAGTCATATATCGGTAACCGAAGCCCAACAATATCGTAAACCATACTGGCCGTGCCGAGCAGGGCGGCAGAGTTGGTCTGAGCTAGGCCGAGCAGGACCGGGTGCAGGATCGGGCAGAGCTGTTTGGAGGGATGTTGGGATGAAGGCTGGTGGAATTACAAACGGACCGATTCTAAAATTGAACGTTCTCAAAAGCATGTTCGTTATTTCCTCGTGACGGTTTGATTACACCATAAACGAAAAAGTATGTTTATTGAAATCCTCGCAGCGGACTGCAGGAGAGAACATTTCGCTCTAGCTAAATATGCTCGGTGTGTTAATGAAAATTCATATCACACTTAGGTATGAATTGCGTATGGGAATTTATTTTGGAATTCGTATTCGGATGGGAATTCAAACCTGAGGAGTGATATGAATATGCTACATTACGATAAACATAATTTTGAGAATAATCCTAACATGGTTCCAGGAATAGTTACAACATTATATAAACGTTGTGCATGTGCACGCTCCATATTAATAGATACAAAAACATTCAGACGAGTGATGCTTTACGTTCTAGATCACCTTCAGTGATGCCTATACTTACATGAGACCTTGGACAGACTTTTCATGGGCACCATACCATAACTGGCCTTCCATAGCGGTTAGAAGCGAAAAACTCTCGCTGATGCTTTTCTGAACATGAGGACTACGTAAGAAATCAAGACGCTGACTTCCGCGTAGTCACCAGGGAGGAAATGTATCGCAAATACTGCAGCAGCATGCAAAGAACAAGTAGAAGTTAATGGAAATGCGCCAGCTGAACGTCGGTAAAAAGCAGTGCGGCAGACACCGGTATGCCCGCAGGCGCTCGTGAGCTGATGTTAGCCAGCCAACCCGCTGTAGCTGTGGTCAGAAGCGTGGTGTCCAGTTTTTAGACGATGCGGCTTCCGCAAATGTCCTGCTGTGCTGCGATACGACTGTATCGGAGAAGCTGTAAAATATGCAAAGCGCTAGAGGTTCAGACATGGGGGGACGCCCAGGGCTGTCTCCCTGGACGAAATAGGAGCCACGGAACCCCTCCGAGGTGGACGGGTAGGCTCTCTGTTCGGCTGTAAAATATTGTTTTGTTCAATGAAAATAAAAATAGATTGATGCGCAGTCGCACTGGCCGCCATGAAGAGAGGTATCTGCTATTATAATTAACTTCGTTGCTCAATCGCCAGTCGCGTCCAATGGCTCTGCATTACCCCTTCTACCTCTTACCTAACTACCTCTTACCTATTTATGATCCACTGGTGTGGTATGTATTGATGCAAGATATACTAGGAAAGGAAATGGCAACTGAATTGTGGCAAACTCGATCTAACTCAATCTAATTTAGATTTGGATACTGTATACTGCACAGCGCACAGGAAGCACTATTAGTCGTAAAAGTTTTACATCACGAGACGTCCCAAAAAGTGGCATGAATGATAAGCAATTGGTAACTTAAAGGGACATTGTCACCTAAAATACAAAATTTGATATGTGATGGAGCCAGTTTTCCCTGTTAAACCGCTCCAGTCTGTTTAAAGAAGTTCGCCCTCAATCGTCTGCAATCTTCATTCAAAGATTGATTTTTCGCACTAATTTTAGAAAAACCCGCAGATACTTTGCCTAACCTAATAGACTCTGGAACGACTGGAATCGCACCATCACTACATGATATTTGAAGGATAAATTTAAATAGGATTTTGGAGTATGCCAACAAAAAACGTTATCATCGTGTTTTGCGTCCAAAGTTCTATTATCAATTACTTTTTTTAGTCTAACACAGTCCTCTCTTTATCTTTCGAAAAACATGAATTAACACAGTTCGCAGATGTTATGGCTAAATTAAGTACGCAATGACCTTTACCGTGTCGTCGGATTCCGCCCGGCTTTGGTCCATCCTCCGCGGCGAATTTGAACACTGCTTGGCAGCGCATAAGAAATGTAAACAAACCGCATAGCAGAACCTGTCGCAAGGATCTTTTTATTTTGTGATTTAATTTATCTTTACAAAATTTGCTTTAATTTTATAAACAATTCCATTTTTTTTATTTACGCAATTTTATGGTGGCTATATTTTAGCGAAATAATCTAACTACATAGCAGAACACATTACCAAGAACGTATGAAAAACACCAAATTCGATGCAATATTTATGGTGGCGACCATCATGCCGAAATAGAGCGGATCATAATCAGGCAATTCTTTTGAGGGTCAAAAATCATTTCCTAATATATCCTGTTTGGTGATGTGGCTGCACGTTTGAGACTTACCATCAGTGACACAAAATTCGTTACGTTGATTGTCACCGGTTTTAACATTATCTCCAAAGGTGACAATGTCCCTTTAAAGGGAATGTAAGGGCTTTTCCACATTTTGGAGCCACCAGTGTTTTTGAACACAAGGGAATAAATTGAATAGTAAATCTATGTCATTTTGCTGGGTGATGTCTCCATCCAACTGAAACTGCATAACTTAGTTTTGCGCACAACGCGTAATTGTTTGCTCGGATGGTAACATTTAGAGTACTTGAAACACGTCGAAACTCAATTTCACGTGGCATTTAACATTTACATAGACAGCCGACTTAGGGATGATTGTACGTCATCACTTGAAAATGGGAAATAATTGCATTATTATCACATTTTATCCATTTCCGTACTTCAAATCCCGTCTTCTAAATGTTTCTATAGGAACTTTTTCGAAGTTATGGAGTTTTTAGAGACTCTTATGCTTCCAAAAGACGAGACATTTTTCACGTTCGTTTTGTAATTGCTGCCATATTCAAATCCGTTTGCGACTTCTGCGTATGAGAAAATCATCGTTGTTAGTCGTTACGGCGAAGTGTTGGAAGGCGATTATTGCTGCTGTTGCTTATTTTTAGACCCAACTTACATTTTCTGATGATCACGGCATTTCTTATCATGACCTTTTTTACCGTGTGCCTCAAGCGCCGTAATTGATAACTCCTTGATTAGAGAAGGGGCAATCAAATACTGCTGGGTAAATCGGTGGCGTTTTACAAGTAGTTAAAACTTTCTTGTTCCGATTCCGGCTTTATTAAACTACAGAATTCGGTATTTTTGGGTAAAATACACCATAAATAAAAAGGTTCAAAATACGCCCTGGCATAAAATTATAGCCGACAATTTCAAAACCCTTGCATTCCCTTCAAACGCGTAAGAAAAATCTAAAGAGCAGTAACTCAACGAACATTTGGATTTTAAATATTTCTGCAAGCGCAAAAGGGGCGGTGAGACTTTGCTTCCAAAAGACGCAACAACATGTGCATATAATGTAGCTCTCAAAAAGAACATGAACGTATTCCATTAACACGCTAACCGACAAGCCACACCTTTAGACCGAAAACCAGCCCTTCTACAGAACACCCCAAATTATAGTCTGACCATTCTGACCATTCTGACCAGACATGACCAGACTGACCATTAGTACGGGAAGGTGAGCAGGGTGAGCTACACTGACCGGTCGACCCACCGCTCTTGTATGACACCAGTGACGGATCACCCACCCGCTGGCGGCCAACCTAATCTACTCGCCGGATGTGTGTATGTACCGGGCCGTAACGAGGTTAACCTGGCGATCTCGGAATGGCGAAGCAGCGGCCGTCAGAAGCGCGTGTGACGAATGTGCTCGCCCTCCCCCGCACATAATTACGCGAGCGGGCTAGAAATGGAAAGGTCAACGCCAAATAGCGACGTTGCTGTCAGTGAGATGTGCCTATGAATTGTATTACGTTCAAACGTAATCACAATTGCTACTTATCGTAGGAAAAATGTTTTGGGCAATACAAAACAGTATACACACACCCTTTAAAGAGACATTCTCAATTTGGTGGACTTCATACGTTCCTGGTGGCGCATTCTGCTACAAGTTTGTTTACAATTTGTCTGCGATGTCAAGCAGAATATTCAAACCAGCCGCAGAACATGGACCAAAGTAGAGCGGAAAATGGAGACACAGTGAATCACATTGCGTACTTAACTTAGCCATAGCATCTGGGAATTGTGTTGATTCATATTTTTCGGAAGTTTAAGAGAGGACTACGTTCACCCTAAAAAAAATACACGTGAGAATGCAACTTTGAACGGAAAACGCGATGATAACATTCTTTTGCTGGTACACTTCAAAATATTTATTAGATTCCTACGTCAAATACCGTACCTATAGTTTGGTGCGATTCCAGTCTTTTGAGAGTCAGTTTGGTTAGGAAAAGTACCTACGGTTTTGTTAAAATAGTGCACAAAAAACAATCTTCAAATCATGATTGCAGATGATTGACAGCGAACTTTCCCAAACGGTCGTCAGTGATAAAACCAGGAGACCGGCTCTATCACATCAAATTTCGTATTTTAGGTGACCAGTGACAGTGTCCCTTTAATAGAACGAGCATGCTGTTATTGGTTAGTGATAGTAGCCAGCGGCTAGTGCAATCAATCAGTTACTTCCAGGATAGATTCTTGAATGCATTAGTAGGTTCTTCTCGTTTTGACTAGAGAATAACCTTCAACATACATAAAGTGTCAAGCTATCGTTCTTAGTTCAGCCTTTGCCGCCACCTCACTCACTTTCAGAGCCATTATGAAGTCAAATGACGTGGCATTCCGTATCAGCTGACGGTTCTGGCAGGAAGAGTCCGTCGTCGCCGCCGAGCCTCCCCAGACTGTCCGTCTAATACGAAGTTCACACTGAGGGCATGGCGGACGGCAAAGGCATCTGCCATCAGCCATTTCCACGAGCGCCAGTCCGACGGATCAAAAGTTGAATTTGGTTAATTGATATTTAACTTCAAATACGAATTTGGCAAACCACATTCAACTTCGAACCAAAAGGCATTGCCACCAGTCATTTTACCGGATACCTAGGCAGTGCACCTCCTAGGTATCCGGTAAAATGACTGATAGCAGATGCCTTTTGGCGTCGGCCATCCTCAGTGAGAACACCGCATAATTGTACCGCTTGTCTGTTTGCCGGCTCCGTGAGCGTCTCCTGATTGGCAGAATCGCTTCAAGGGCCCGCTATGATTCCCCTGGGTCTGTACTCTGGTGAGATTCATCTCTCTGAGGCCGAACAAGGCGGTCATACCAAGGCTGATTCAATAGTCGTAGCGATGAATGTTTGAACAGCACCGCTGGATAAGCGCCTAAAGCTGACAGGGTAGATTCACAGGCGTCATGCAGTTGTCCACTTATCCAGCATTCTTCACGTCTGAACACCAGGTTAAACGACGCGTTCGACCTTTTGATAAAAGTTAACGCAGAGAAGGATAAGGATACGCATGAAGTTCTGGATAATCTTGATGTCTCCTAAATATGACAATTCCCTTCTTGGAATATGATTTGACAGGAGGTAAAAGGCACATGAAGAGTGAATGCTCCTCTTCGCTATGCTTGCTCTAAGGTACATAGATAGCTCTTCAACATGGTGGCAAAGAAAGGCATTTGATAGACCCATTCAATGAGCAAGTACATAAGATAATGCTATAAGCGCAAGTGAGTGTGTGTCATTACTTCCATCGTCACTCCCGATACGCGGCCGTGTTTTTGGAGTGCCGTTTGAACACCGCTGGGCCCCCGAGATCTGAAAGCTCTCCCGCCTGGCAGGTTCCCTGATAATTCCCCTAGGAACTGGGTTGTTGGTGTTCTGGTGTGAAAACAGGCTGGTCGGGCACTCGGCGTCCGCGCTGATACCCGTTTAGGTTCTCCGTCAACAGTTAACCGGGCTGCTGAAAGTTCAGTCTTGCACTAACACGAGAGTGGAGGCGATGCTGTCATCTCAGACCACCATGGCTCAGCAACCAGAGATGACACCATGACGGTTTGGATGCACTGGCGGGTCCAGAACGGCGGCTTTTGGTGGTTTGGCGTGCCGCATCCCAAAGAAGTTTCACAAAATTCGGAAAACTCATCGGATTTCGCTTGCTTATGCATAGTTTTAAACAAACTACCCTTGTTAGGAACACTAGCGGATCCAAGGGGGGTGGGGGCGGCAGGGGCTTTAGCTCCCCCCCCCCCAAATCGTCTGAAATCCGCAACATTTGACACATTTTCTCATTTAGAAGGAAAACGAATCCATTTTCACGAAGGTATGTTTGTTTTAAACTGACTTATAAGGCACAAGGAAGCCAAATTCGAAGAGTTTTGTTTTCAAATTTGGTGAAACTTTTTGAAATTCCCAAACCGCCTGCAGCCCTCGTTCTGGATCCGCCAGTGGTTAGGAATTGCTTATAATTTCTTCAGCGTTCGGAAACGTTAAATTTTCGCCGATTTCAGACGGTTCGGGGGGGGGGCTTTTGCCCCTACCGTCCACCTTGGGTCCGCTAGTGTTTGGATGCGCTCTTGCTATTTCCGTTGTGGATTCGGAGGGCAGTCAGTGGTGGTTCAAGGCTCGATCGATGTCGGTAATCGATCACTCTCGTTCGATTTCCTAACCCGCATGACACATTGCACACTGTTTGATCGGTAACTTGGAAAGAACAAAATGCAAATTGAGGTATTCTGCATCTAGAGGTATTCTGCATAGCTCATGAATTTGACATCAACTATCCGGCCTGCGTTGGCAAATAAGGTTAAGTGTTGAAGTGAGCGGTAATTCTCCCACACCTGGTGATTATGTTAATTCTCTGGACGATTTGGGGAGTTTATCTCTCTCAGGAGAGCCGTTAGCGGTTACTGAAAGTAGAATGTGAATCGTAATTCATTGTGTTTAGGGTATGCAAATTTACTGTAGAAACAAAACAGTTATATTACAATGCAAGCAGCAATTAGGGTTTTCTTTGTACTGAGCTTTGTCTGTCTGTATTTGTCTGTTTATTATCTATACATACTTTAATACAGTATCTTTCACTATTAAACGCTGTGCCAAATGTCAAACTCTATGTTAAAATCATGCAAATTCGCTTCCCAGAATGTTATTTGCTTTCTCCTTCGGTCCGCCTTTCTTTTGGTGTCCGCCAATGGTGCTAACCCATCAACAATCCCTGCCCAGCGGTAGGTCGCCGACGCCACTGTAACTATGGTGGCCAACCTGGGGTCACCTTTGTCGTCGTGACACCGAGTGTAATCAACACTTTATCCGCTCTCGTGTTACTTGACATGGTCGGTGCTAGCGAAGTACGCAAGCAAAAACCCTCACAGTGCTCCAGCCAATCTTCGGAAAGACTGGCTTAACAGACCACATGAGGGTCACGATGATGGAATAGTCTTTTTCTGATCAGCTCAGGTTAGTGAACAGTGTGTATGTTTGTATAGCCTCCTTCTGGAAGAGTTGTTGAGCTGGAGGTACTTACCACTTACACTGGATGTGCAAAAATACTGTGAAGCGCAGTTCCCGTTACCCAGCATATATCATTAACTTCAAGGCTATGCCTATAGGGGCAATGTGGACCGAAGGTAGTTGTGACTTTCCTCTTATTCCATTTAATCTCATTTCATTCATCCTGATTTCATTTCATCACATTGATAGGATCTTTTTCCATAATGCGGGTAACTTTTAGAGAGAAGGCAATAAAGTCAATAAAGGCAAAGAGTCAATAAAGCTTCACTTGCAGACATATCCATAGGTAATATTTATATTTAACCCCTTTGGCTCTGGGGGCTATTTATAACCCACCTTCTTTTATTTTTCAGCATTATCGCAAGAACGCATAAGGATAGCGACTTGAAACACTGTACCCTTGAATGAACAACGAACATCTAGGCCACATGCAGATATAATTTTCTGTCAATCCTGTTGGCTAGGACAGGTACAGTGACGCCATAAATCTAAGAATAAGATCAGAAATTCACTCAGCAGAGCTCCTGAGCGAAAAACGCTGTTCAAAGTTCTACTTTATATATGCAATTGTTATACCACAAAGACTTGCACTTGACTCAGAAATAAGACGGATATCTCGGATTTCGTTTTTATTATTACAAAACTTTGTAAAACGTAAATGGGATTTTTTTGACAGCTTTTACATTTTAAAAGCTTTGAAAAACGCAAAGGTATAAAACCGGTATAAGACCGT
>JARFNZ010124654.1:0-20329 GCA_031763405.1 Balanus nubilus
TAACTCTGCCTCGCTATCTGTATTTGTAGCGTTTGTAGTACTTATAGCCATGGTTGGCAAAATGCCGGCATAAACTTAGCTTATGCCGGTCAGTGGCAAAATATAGTTTATGCCAGTTTTTACCGGCATAAATTGACAAATTGACATAAACTGACAAACACTCAAATTTATGAAAATTGTATTATTAATTTATTAGAAAGAGATATCATATAAACAGCAACACTAACTATAAAATAAATGTTATCCCAGGAATCAAAATATTATCTATTTCATAAGGTAGCAAACTTGTTGCTACAGTTAACGTACATTTGTTTAAGTCGCATAAATGCAATATCCTTGATGACAAAGTTGGTAGGTAGGTACTCTTAGTAAACAATTATTATACAAGGTTAGCATAATCATTAAGATAACCTGAAGACAGAATAAATGCATATACACAGTAAAAATACTTAAGTCTGGCCAGTGCATTGCATGAAAACCATGTGGTCTTGTGGAACATATTTTTCCAATGACCAATAGCAAATAGCGGATAGCTGAAAATGCCCAACACACTCATTACCCATCCCCACTTAGCTCTGTTGATTTTATTGGCAAAGCTTGGCTTATATTTAACAAAACTGATTACAAAAATTACAGCTAATGGTTACTTACTTAGGTTTCCATGTTTTGTCGGAGTTAAATCAAAATATTGAAAGTTGACAACAAAAAGCCGTAAGTGGCAAAAACTCAACTTCATTTTAGTTTTTGTCAGTTTTTGCCAGTAGGTGGCATAAACTAGTATATGCCAGTCAGTTTACGCCGTGGTAAAAACCGGTTAATACTACCTGGTGGCATAAACTTGCCAACCCTGCTTATAGCTCTGCCACTGTATCTGTACCTGTATCTGTAGGTATCTGTAGAGCAATCTCAGCCTAACCGGGCGGGACGGGGCGCAGCAGACCGGCCGGTGTGGTGCCATGAAGCTGCCTCGGTCACGGTGGAGGTCAACGGTGCCGACCGGGCGGCCCTTCACTCACGCAGCGATTGCAAAACGCGGTGTGGAGTGCACTGCACCGGAGACGCGACGATCCGAGCCCGTTGGTCACATGACTGGCCGGGCCCAGCTGATTATCCGACTACTCTCATGATCGGACCGGCTCTCGGCTCAACTCATAGGCTTTCATGGGAAGAGACTCCCGAGGGACACGATTTATGATAAATAATACTTCATTTATTTCATTGCAACGACATCGATATAATAACTGTACACTGTTACGCGCTTGTACTACTACATTAGTTTATCACATCTCATGGATAGCACAGTACACACGATAGATAATATCTCAGACAGCCAGCGAGGACTGTGAGCACCGTTCACGTCATCCAGAGTTTCTCCGTCCGCCGGGTCAGACTCGGGGTCTGACGGGGCCGCTGTGAGCGACTGGGTCGCCCCAGCGGCGGTGGGTGACGCAGCGGAGCAGCGAAACACAGATGAGTGAAGGTACAAATAAATAGCGCGGCGGCATGGCGGGCCGGGCCGTCCGGCGGCGGAGGGCCAGGGCGGCCTGCGGTGACCTCAGACCGCCCTGACCCCGCCGCCGGCCGGCCCGGCCTCACCACTGACCAGGGACTGACGCAGCGTCCTGGCAGCCTCGGACAGACCGAGAGCGGCCCGACGCGCGACCTCCCGAGGCCCGACCGCGGGACAGACAGCTCGGAGTGGAGATTTGGCACGCAAATTCCTCCAGCGTCGCGCGGCGCCCCGACAACAACGAACGACACCCGGCGGGGTCAGGGGCGCTGACTAGACTCGCGGCCTCAGCCGCCACATGCGCGTACACACGGCTCAAACACGACACGACGACGGAACGGCGGGCTCAGGCTGCGCGCGTCACCTCTTCCGCGTAGCCGCTCTCGTCGCTGGCGCTGTCGTCGATGTCGTCCTGCGCGCGCGTCCACTGGTGCAGCGCGTCGTCGTCGAGCCGGCAGCGCACCTGGAGTCGGCAGTCGTTCAGACGGCGCTCGACCGGCGAGCCGCGCCGCACGTGGTAGACGCGGCACGGTCCGCTCGACTCGAGCAGCACCGTCTCGACCGCCTCGCAGTCCGAGTCGGCCGTCGGGTCGCTGGGCACGCTGGCGCCGCTGCGCTCCGAGCCGGTGTCGGACTCGGAGTCTGAGTCGGCGGCGGAGCCTCCGCCGGCCTGCGGGTGGGAGCAGACGGACGGCGGGGGCACGATCGGCTCGCTGAGCGCGCGCGGTCGCGGCGGCATCGCCGGCCGCGCGGCCACCAGCCGGCGCTCCTCCTCGCGCGCTTCACTCTCCTCTCCGTCGCGATCCTCCTCGATGCTGCTGAGCTTGGGCGCGCTCTTGCTGCGCTCCAGGGGCGGTCGGTAGTTGGCCCCGCCGCTCGCTAGCACGACTTTCCTGGCTGGCGTGCTCGGGTACAGCACGCTGACCACCGAGAGCCGGGCGTTCTGACGCAGCTGCTTCTCCTTCCTGAACTCGACGAAGGCCTGGTGGAGCTTTTCGGTGAGCAGGCGCTGCATGAGGCGCGCCTTGGTCTCCGATGAGCAAAGCACAGCGTGGCACCGCAGCTCCGGCTTCATCTTGCGGCCCTCGTGGCGGTACACCCAGCAGAAGAGCTGTGAACAGAGGAGAACTCAGTCAGAATCACTGCGGCATGTCAGCAGAACGGCGCTGGGAAACATCGTCTAAAGACCCGGCACAGAGAGAATGGTGAAAGACTCGCAGGCGTGCATGGGAAAGTGGTCCGTCAAACAGGCACGTGAGCTGAGGCCAGGTGGTTTGGAAATATGCTGTCAGTGTCCAGTGCCCAGAGACTGCTCTGAGCGTTACTGTCCTGTGTCGACAAAATCCGGCAAACGCTGTCCAAGAATGACAGGAATGCCGGGAAAACCAGCATACTCCAAAGAATGTCGGCATTCTCAGGTGCGACAGATACAAGAGGACCAAGGACGTACACGTCTGCTGGCGAAATTATAATCTAATCATACGAGAATCTAAAAAAATGGATACATCACGACAGCGCTCTCGACCTCATGGGAAAGTGATAACATCAATGCGCAGCAGAGAGGTCATGGCACGGGAGATTGAATTAGTCGGAACTCGTAAACCTGCCGTGTTTAATGCGAACATTCATCTGACACAAAGAGTGACCCTCCACTCCAGGGTTCGTTTAACGGGCCAATCAACTCCCGCTCCAAGGACGCCTGAGGAGCTTGGCTCGGCCAACCTCTTTATGAACACCTTTGCTCGCCAACAATACTAACATCTCACCACTAAGTTCGATTACCGCCGGCTTACCTCCCACGACCCTTGACCCTGCCCGACCTCAGTCACATCCCGCGCAGTTTCCCACCGCTATTTACGCTTTCCATCCATCAAACGACTTCTCCCGGTTCCTCCAACGAATCCAGCGCTTCCTGGCGAACCGCAGCAGCATGCGAGGCCAGCCGACGCCCAAACATAGGCCGCCGCGCGTGACCTTGGCCGCTCCTTTCGCGGCGGGGCGTGCGTGCCTGAAGCGACGCTGGCGTGCCGCGCAGCCGGCCGGTTCGGCCCGGACCGGCGCGGCCCGCTCGGCCGCCGGGCAAGCGACAGGGTGATGTGTCACCGTCACTGCGCCGGTCGGACCAGCCGCCGCGCCGGCCAGACCGGAGGAGAAAGTCCGAGAGCGTCTGGACGACGGGAGTCCGGAGGGCGACTCGAACGTCCCGGACGTCGCTAGTGCGTAAAGAGGATAAGTGCCGACCAACCTCGCACGGCGGACGCGGAGGCAGGTGCGGTCCATTTCGGTGTCTCCGTCCGCCAGATGGAGCGGGATAGTTGGGATTTCATCAAAACCCCGCTCCATTTGAGTGTGAGACGGCGGTTCAGCAGACAGCAGCTGACCTGGCCTGGTTCCGCGGCCGACACAGCCGAATTGATGCGTCTTATGTGACGGGAACGAAATAAAAACGCTCCAGCTCATGAATCTCTATGCAGGTGATTCATTCGCTGGTCGTGGCGGCAGACGCGACACGGCACATTGACATAGACAGCCAGGGAAGGCGTCTGGTGTCTGCTAGATGTCGGTCAACTGCCAACCGAATGTCTACTAAATGTTTGCCAAATGTCGGCCGAATGTCTGCCTAATGTGAACCAAATGTCGGTAGCACGTCTCCGCGGCCGCTGCGTCCCGACAAAGAGGCTGTCCCAGTACCATCCTCGGCACTATGCCGGCCCAGCTGCTGTTCGTGGCTCGGCCCACACAGCGGCAGCAGATGGCCGCCGCCGCGGCAGAGCCACCACGGTGGCCGGGGAGCTGCCGAGACACGCCATGAGCCGGTCAGAACTGGTCGGTACCGGACCGGTGCCGGCCAGTGGTGCCGGTCGCGGACGGACGGGGGCGGCCACACCCCCGGCGGAGTCGGTCCATGCCCGGTCAGCCCGGTCAGCTGACTGGCCGGTAACGTGAGGCCGGTGTCGACTGTCAGCCGAGCTGAGCTGTCGATAGAGCTGCAGGTGGAGCTGCAGCTGCCATGTCCGGCCCTAGTACAGTCCGTGACGCCCGGACGGCCGTTCGTGACTGCCATGACCTCCTCGCCGTGTGGCAGGCACGACACGAGCAATGAATGGCCGGAATAGTGGTGACTCAGGGCCAGCACGGTACCAGTCCGACATTTTTATCCACACTGGTGCCAATTTGTCGCGCTAGCCGCTGGCGCCGAGCGGCACGGGACGGCAGTGGGTGCTGCCTCGATGCATCATGAGGCGAAGGTTATCCCCGCACCCGGCTTAACATGCCTTTAAAAACCTCACAAAGCTAGCGAGGCCTCGCAAAACCAGTGAGGCACAGGTAACAAACTGACAGCGCCGTTCGGGTCCGGCGGCGATTGGGAACGGGTGGCGCTCGGGGCTGTGCAGGGACGTGCGTTGTTCCACGCCGTGGGCGGCTGAGTGATGAGGCTCTCAGACGAGCAAGGTCCTCGGTCTGCCTTTATCCCGTGTTTGTTGGGTTAGCGCCGCGCCGTCTCGGTCCGTGTTGACAGAACAGCGAGCCACTCCCTGAACAATCGACTTGAACTCAGCGTTTGCTGAATGCCGTTGCGAATTCAGCGGGCCGGAGTTGACTCGGCACCAGGTGTCCACTGCTCGGCCACTAGACGCCGAAAGACACCGAACACTAGGCATGTTACACTGCGCAGCGTGCGGTAAACACTGCAGTATGCACTGCGCTGTGCACTGCGCTATGCACCGCGTTATGCGAGCGCAGCATAACCACGCTGTGCAAGGTGTGTGTCAGACAGATCCGGTATCGAACACCGTCCAGTCATAGTCTGAGTATGGGAGTCCACTGACCGTGCACTACGCACTGTGCAGGGCTACATACGTCGGTCAGTCTGCACAAAACGGGCCTGCTACCGTGATCATCCCCTCTTCGCCATGGTTCCCTGGGGCTGCGCCTGCAGCTGTCTGGCACAGCCATTGCACGACCCTCACTCTTCAGGTGCTGCCTTGGTCGGTCGATGCAGTGTTGCACCTCATGCAGCGGGTTAAGCTGTTGCCGCCACCGCCGGCACTCCCTCTCGCCATCCCTGCAGTGTCGTGTCGCTGTGGTCACAGACCCGCGGCGCGGGGCCGGCCGGCAACGCCGCCGGACGCCACCAGCTTGGTAAGTCACCGAGCCGCGTGATCCGGCGCTGGAACCCTTTCGGCCGGATAAATCCTCACCCAGCCGTGACAGTGTTCGCTTTGGAGTCGACCGCAGTCTCCCAGATCAGAGGCCGCCGCGTCTGTTTCCGACGGCCTCCCAGACAGATCCGCGGCCATGCATCCCATGTCCTCCCCGGTAACGACTGCTCGCGTCCACCTTGATCCCGGGTCGTCGCAGCGAGGAAAATGTCGGCAGGGGTTACGGTATGTCGGCTGGATGTTTTATGGCTCGGACTCGGCCGTCACGGAACGACCATACGCTCCAGTCGGACCGAGGTTCCGCGCAGGTTCTGGCCAGCCATTCTGGGACCGGCTAATATCACGCGACGAGATTAGCGGCGGCTAAAGTAAACCGTCGGCTACATTTCGCCCGAGGTCAACGTCAGCCGGCGGGTAATTTTAGCCGGCGTCCGGCGCTGGATCAGGTCACGAGGCCGGGGCTCGGTTGGTGGTCCTGCGTCACCTCTGTAGTCGGCGGCCGGCGGTCCCCTGGGCTGAGCTGCCGAGTCAGACCGCCCGGCCAGACTGGGGCGGGGATGGGGAGGGGCGCGGGTCCGACTCTGACCTGCCGGCCCCGCCCTCGTCTCCCAATCAAGAGCGGCGTGTCCGCCCACTGACCGGTCACGGACCGGGGCGGGGCGGAGCGCGGCCTGATCGTTCCCGCCCACATCGCCTCGCGGAGATCAAACGGCATCGGACACGCCGCCCGCCGCTGCCCGGCCTGACCTACATGCAACGAAAATAGAGCGCGCAACAACAAAGCCGAGCCCAAACGGCGCTCTTCGTGCCCTTGCTTGCGCGCAAGGACGGCCGCGCCAAGGTCCGGGAGTTTTCGGCCGAGCGCCGCCGCCCTGCCCAGCGGCGTGCCGACGCCGGTATCTGCGTTTTCCATCGGCTGGGGCAGGCTGGTAGTCTGCTGGCCAGGACCACCTGCACGGCCACCGGCCGGTCTGATGCCGATCGCAGGCCTCGCCGCTCCGCGCCGGGCCCCGTCGATATAACCACCGCCACACTATCGCTGCGTACACACAGACACGCCGCACACACGCGGCAGGCACGCCGCACACACATGGTTGGGGATCATGTGTGCTATGCGATGCTCTGCACCACAGTTTGACGTTTACAGCCGCGCGGATGGGCCGGACAGCCCCAACCATGATAACGCGTTGGTGACTGCAGCGCTCGACCGGCCGCTAACCGGCCCCCAAACCAGGCAAGGGACGGCATGTTCCGCGGCTCTGGAGGCTGGCGGCGGCGATACACAATCACCACAGCCATCGTTGTCTAGCTCTTAGTCTCTCGTTGCCGTCTGGACACGACAGCAGCCAGCGAGCGGCAAGCGCTTAGAAGAGCCGTCACAGCCGAGGTCAGCCCAACGGAGGCGGCAAATTAAATAGCCTATCACAGAGCTACAAACCAAGCCCTGCCGGTCTCCAGGCTGGCATGGCCCAGCCAACTGCGATTCGTCTCAAGTCAGCATGACGCTGCCTTCAGAGCTGCAGCAGAGAGCAAGGTCAGGAAGTCCCAGCACGCCGCCAAGCCCCTCCTCTATCTCGGCATCAGCCAATCGCTGGCTGCTGATTCCTACCACGATTGCTGATGGACTTAACGCTAACTCCAGCACTGGTTCTGCTGAGTCACTCCTTGCCGTGAAGCACATCTCGGCACGATACAGTAGTGGCGTCCTCGTCGCTCGCAATGCTCACCTTAGGGTAGTTGGGGTGGGCGTAGGCGTAGGTGACCCGGTGGCTCCAGTACTCCGTGAGGCCGTGCTCGCGTGTGGTGGCCTTCAGGCCCGACACAGCGATGGTCACGCGCATCTCGATGTCTGGCTTGGTCGACTGGCAGTAGTTTCGCCACAGAGTGGCCAGCGGCTTGTCCACGCTGCCGCTGCCTGCAACACACACCGAGAAAAACAACAGCGTCAGCTGGGGAACGGCTGAAAACGAGGTGAAAGGAGATAAGTAGATTACAAAAGCTCAAGCTGAAGCTCAAGTACAGCACAAAACGTGTTACGTTGGATGCAGCTGGTTTGCTATTGCAGAACGAGGTTCTTTAAACTCTGCAGCAACATTGAAGGGTAGTCCGTCGCTCGTCGCTTAAATTCACATCACATTGGACACGAAAAAGCTGGAATCCGCTCCAAGATAATCTGGCGTCACTTCCGCGCTGTTCGCGGAAGTACACCAGTGTGCCTTGGAGCACAACACGCTACGAGGCGGCGGCCTTGAAACGACGACGGGTGGTGTTCCCGACACCGCTGTTCGACGTCCTAGGACCACCTTCCGTCTCTCCGACACCCACCCACACCCTGCACACGAACACATGGCCTCCATCGTGGCGCGGAGGGTGTCGCTTTGAATGGCAATGGGGGGCGCGAGACGCGAGGAAGACGTGGGAGGCCGAGGAGGTGTGACATGTTTGTCGCGTGTCTCGCTCGCGCCCTGTCGTGGCGACAAACACAGCGACTCGGCACGCGACGGGAAGTGGGCAGCCGCACACCAGGAAGTGAGGCGTGGGAACCGGCCTGGGGCGGCGGCCCAGGCCCGTGGGTATGTTGTAGCGATACTCAGCAGTCAGCTATGTTCTGGAACAGCTGGTCGTCACATCTGGCCTGGCTGTCTTAGGAAATAGTGTCCGGAGTCGGGCAGCATTAGCCTGATGCGTATCCTGAGGCGACTAGCGCTAATGCTGGGTCGCCTGACGCCGACGCTCACGAGGCGCTGTACTGTCGTGGAACGTATTTCCCGTTGAATAATGAATGTGGCCAGCGAAGCGAACGGACAGCTGGGGATCAGCACCAGTCTGTCAGATCGCGTCACAACCAGCGTTGGATAATGCGATTCGTTTCGGTTCATAATGTTTCACCGGTCGCACACACCAGTGCTCGTTTCTCCAAAATTGTATGGCGAATTTCTAATCTAGCGGCATGGAATATGGATGAAGGAGTTTTTAGTCCCGAGACTCGTGCTCAGGTGCTCAGGAAAATGGAATTATGAGTGACATTCCCTCCATGCATAGCATTCATGACCAGGATACAAGAACAATCACGAATGCACAATTATGCAACAAAGACGGGAATTCTGGCATTTGAGCTCGAACAGTGTACCGACCAAACCGTGCCCTATCTTATTATACACACCTAGCTTATCACTGCAGTCAGGCGGCACGCCTCGCCACAACACCGCATACGGCACGGGGCCGCGTGTCAACCTCCTCTGCAACACTGCACCGCCGCGATCACTGCAGCAACGCCCCCGTATCTCGCCCGACTGCATTCCGACGTCGTGTGCGGCGCTTCCCTCCTCGGGTGACGGATGGGGCGGGGCTGACGGAGACGGGTCGGAGACGGGCCGGAGACGGGTCCGGGAGATATACGACTCTGTTGTCAGCTGGCGGTCACGCCGGCGGCGGAGCGGCACGCCACCGTACAGCGAGCGTGCCACCGTCGAGCGTTACCACACCACCGAGAGGGGTGAGGTGAGGCAAGACGCCTCTGTGCCGGTGAGGCAAGCCGCGGCGGTAAACAACGCGAGCGTCACGAGCGGTAGCCGCCGCTCGGGCAGCAGCCGTGGACCGGCCTTCCACGAGTCGCCGTGGGGGACGGACTCGTGAGTGGCGACGGAGCCGGTACTGGTCACAGACGTAACTCGTGAGCTTACCATGGAGCGTAGACGTGACATGACACAACCACTGAAGAGCGGCCAGCAGCGTTGGATAGCTCTTTCTACAGTCCAGCCCCGTCTCATTTAGCCTCAGGTGAATGGGAGTTGCCTGTCTGCCTGTCTAGGTTAGTTGACCGAGACTGCGGCAGTTTCAAAACTCCGTGCATTATTCCACTGAACAAGTCCCCAGTGGCAGCCCTGTCCGTCGTTGGTTGGCTCCAAGTTGGGCTGATGGGCTTCCGAGTTGGTGGTTAAATCGATAGCTTCCAGGCTTCCTGTATGGGATCTATTGATCCAGACCGATTAAACCCAGCTGGCGGGTGACATTGAGACTGAGAGGACTCCTCGAGGCAGGAGGCGGAACGGGATACAGCTTGAGCTGCTATTTACATTCAGAAGGATCGCTTCCTGCTTAGATCGAGAGATAGTGATCCCATGTCGGGAGGGACGGACTCTGAACTGGTCTGAGCTGCTGACCTTGTCCGTGCGGATGCTCAGCTGCGGCTGGACTGTGGTCGGTTCCCAGGCAGAGGCGCCGACGGCCGGCCCAAGCAGCCGGAACTGCTCCTAGGCGCTCTTCAGCCTGTTTGTCCTCACGACCAGCTCAAGCAGCCGGAACTGCTTCTCGGCGCTCTTCAGCCTGTTTGTCCTCACGACCAGCTCAAGCAGTCGGCCGGGAAGGAAAGTGAACACCGGCTTGCCTTGGCCTTGTGCGAACATGCCGAACTCTCTTCCGCCTCTCAAGGGGACGAGGAAAGTCGTCACGCACTCGGAAAGCAGGTCAGAACTACGCAGGCCTTCTATTTGCCTCCGTCGTCAACTAAAATCGTCGACACCACGGTCATCATCGTCACCAGCACCGCCATCGCATCTGCTGCTGCTGCTGCTGTTAATGCTGGCCCCACTCATCACAGCCCACGGGCACAGTCACCGTGGGAGTAGTTCAGTATCTCCGCCCATCTCCTCACGCCGCTGGCCCTGCACGGCACGGCTCCGCGAGTAGCGCCCACGTGACGTCACGTCCCTTCTCCGAACGTCGCCCCGTATCGATGACGTGACTGTCGTCTTTTCGGGCGGCCGGGCGGTTTCGGACAGCAGCGGCGTGGCTTGGACACTGGTGGCGTGTTGTGGCGATCAGTGAGGACTTGCGTCACCGAAAACCTGTTGTCGTGAGAGCGGCGATCTCGCGAGTGGGCCCGGGCTGCGACTGCTGCCGTACCAGGCTGTACTACGGAGATCCGCTGGCTGGCGGTGGCAGGCGCCCGGCCGTAGTGCGGCAATGACATCTCAAACAGTGGATTACATTACATGAGCCTCTGGCACGCCTCGCTGAGCAAGCGATGATTCTTCCAGGGTCGATTCATAAACCCCCATGAATGACTCAACGCCTGAGTCAGTCATTTTTGGTCCGCTACGTACGCGATTCATAGTTTGCAAACTGGAAAGCACACTTTCTGATGAGTCAGACCATGCTTCCTTCCGTTGAGTGCGTTCTTCTTGATTCTGTCTCATTATACGTGAATCACTCACCGCGTGAATGTGAGTCAGTTCATACCTGTCACCGCATACGGTCGGCTGATCTATCCTTGATATCCCAACTCGTTTTGCGGTCTGTCAATGAAGCATTGTATGATTAGCGCTGTCCTGGCGTTCTATGATTGCCAATACAGCCGTAATTGTACAATGGACCGGTTTGGAATCGCCGTGGTCGGAATTACAATAACCTTACACTCACACAGACAGGCACAGCCCGTGCCAAGCCGCCATCATCAAGCCTCACGTTGCCATCCAGGTCTTCACCTTCTGTGTCGTCCCTTTTCCTGGGCCCACCACTGCCATAGTGGCTGCTGTAGAGCTACGTCCAGCCGGTGGCTGGAGACAAGCTATTACGACTGCCCCTCCGCTGACCGTCTGGCATCCTCTTCACAGTGCACCTCCACCTGCCCCGGTGCACACAGTGCATACGGTGCACAGGCGCATACGTTGTGCACACTGCACATGACAGGCCGAGGCCGTGCAGGCGGCGCCTCGGGCGGCCGCCAGCCGGCTTTACGACCCGCTCCGGCCGGCGGGAGCGGGCCGTTGGGCCCCGATCATCCAGTCCCTCCCTCGCTACGATCGCCTGACTGGCTGTCCGGCAGGCCAAGCCAGCCCGGCAGCCGGGCCAGGGTCAGGGAGCACAAGACACCACTCACGACGACCCTTATGATGCCGCTTTGATGTCCTCCGGCACCTGCGCGCACCAGCGCGAACAAAAGCGGCCGTGCCAAGGACTGAGTGATGCCCATATGGACCGGTGCGGTGGCGTGCCGGTTTTTGGGCCGCACACAATACGATGGGGAAACTGGCACGGGCTGTCGCCATCAGCGGCAACCTTATAAAGGCACACATGTGTCGATTGGTCGCTGCGTTCCTTAGAAATTGTCGAGCACCTGTGCGGCATTCTGCGAGCCAACGACGAAGTCCACATTCCAGGGCAAAGAGTTGCGGCAAAAGGGCAGTTCATAGCGGTTTTGAGGCATTGCGGGCAAATATAACGAGAATCGCGTGGAGCGTGCACACGAAAGCCAGCCACACCGATCAAACGTTTTCCGCGATAAGGGGAAAATGCAGAACCTCAGGTAGACATATGCATAATTCGCGATCCAGTCATGTAATCGTCTTAGCGCGAACATGGTCGTTGAAGCCACTTTCACTTACAACGGTGGATGTCTCGAGTATCAGCTGCTGCACGATGTTCAGCTTTCTAGATAACCGTACGTTATACACATTCCAGCATCGCGGCCGAGCAAATTGCACCGCATAATCGCCATAACTATCACAGTAACAGGGCAGCGCCAAGGTTATTACAAGGTTGCGTTATGTAACTCACGAAGCTCCATGACTTTTTGCCATTGTCTTTCAGAACACCACGCCCATGCTATCCAATGAGAGCTGATCGTCAAGCCCATTGAAGTTCTCCAACGCACTTCCCAATCACCAGCTCATGCTCAGGTGACATCTGCAGTCAGTTTGAGAGTCTACAGTCTGACATCTACAGCTCCAGTCAGCTGTAGCGCCTGCTTACCTTTGGCCCACTGAGTGACGGTGTTGCCCAGGTAGACGGTCTTGAAGGTGGGGTCCTCCTCGGTAATGTCGACCGAGTTCTTCTTCCAGCGGCGGGTCAGTCGGGCCATGAACGAACTGGGGGCCATCTCTGGTTTGCTTGTAAGTACCGGAGACACTGACTAATGAACTCCACTCGCCGTCACCGAAGGGCCGTTCACGACCTCTCCTTTCCTTCGCTCCACTGACGCTGGTCTCCTCACCGCGATCCGACGTCACTCTGAACTCTCTCCAGACGTTCAGCTCACTGATACCGTCCCTCGGGCGTGTGCACCGCTCTCGGGAGCTCTCACGACCGGCGCCGGTGGTGGTGGCGCAGCAACTGCCGCCGCCGCCGCGCCGCCCGCCTACCTGGCCGACCGAAACTCCGCGACGAAACGTCACACCACCGTACGCGCCGCCCACTTCTCCGGTGTGACGTCACACCGGCCGCCCGGCCGCCGCGACTCGGCGCGGAGGTGGCGAGACGGGGTACGGACTTGACGGTGCGTGGTTGGTGTTAGAGGCTGCGGCGATTACTGAATCTCTTCTCCGTCGCAGCGGCGAAGACTGCTCCCTGTGAAGATAGAGAGAGGCAGACGGTTAGACGTGGCTGTAGGAGGGGGAGGAGGAGGAGGAGGAGGGTCCGAACCAGCCAACGGCGATGCTCGAACCACCGAAAGTCGGTCCTCGTTAGGAGGAAGGTCCGGCGCTGGTGATAGGAAATTGACCACATCGTACTCGTGACGCACTCCGCGCCGCCGGAAACCGGCATCACGATCGCGATGGTCATCGAAGCTGGCCCGGGCCTTGTTCGGGGTAGCCGCAACTTAAGAAAAATGGCGTGAGTCGTGCTGCTCACGACCTGCGCAAATGTGACGCGCCCGGGCGCTCAGCGGTAGGATATTGAGGTAAAATGCCCGAAAATGAGTGGGGCACTGAACCGAAACCGACACAGAAGCTTCATGGAATCGGACTCTGGCTAATGGAGCCAGGTGACTGGGTTCAGCAATGCAGTATGATTGATCGACCTGGCTGGCCTGGTGACCAACCAGTTAGTGTGACTGATCGACTATGACCCGACCTGGTGACCAGACCTGACATGACCTGGGATCTAAATTTTGACGCTACGTGCGGCATTGATGTCCAAATATCTGTGTCAAACTTTGTGGCGCTACGCGCCCATTTTTCACCAGGTACTCGCGAAAAACCCGACGGAGTTCAAAATGACTCTCCTCCAGGGCGGGGTGAATAAGGAGCGCTAAAAATGAGGATAGCGAAAAGTAGTTTAGGCTGTGGTTTTAATAAGGTTGGAGTGCGAGCCTGTGGGTTGGCATGCGACTCCTGTCTCTCAGTGATAAACAATCTTATCGTCACACTCTCTTGCATATTTTCCAGGATTTCCATCAACAATAGCAACATAATATACTTTCATTCATCCACCGGTGCAGACTGTATACATCAGAAAGCATTCACACAACTCTCGACTTTCGTATATTTTCACCCAGATTGGCGATATTGTTTGCGGTCAAAATGAGCCAGGAATGTCGCCGACCCTGTCTCCTGACAGATCTTAACGAGGAGTGGTTGTTGCACATTGCACAACCAAGGAGCCGGTAACCGCAATACGAGTGGACAAGCAAAAACGGCGCAAGCCACCAGAGGTGTTACAGCCCGGCCTTAGTGTAAGCCTCAAGCCGATATCCGACATCGAATTGTCTGATGGAGATGTCGGTGGTCTGAGGATGCCACATTGCCACAGCCACAGATTTGTACGCTGCCCGTATCGAGATGTCTCATCTCCGCTGCAGTGCAAGTGACAGAAGATGAATAGATGGTGGTTAGAAATAACTTGGATGAGCTCGAGGGAGAGATTGAACAGTCACAATCTGTTCCGCCCAAGGCCCCTTCCGCCTAAGTCGTGACTTGAGACTGGGAAGCGAATGCAGCTTGCATCCCATCTCTCCACTGAACGTCCTTCCGCGACTGAAATCAGCTACTATCACAGGTACCAACGTCGGGGCTGCCGACTAGTGTCTGGAAATGAACACGGCCCGGCAAATCTACTCAACAAATTAGTCGCGCAAAGATCCCATCCAAGCAAAGCGCTGACCGGACGTCCCGGTCCGAAGTCGAGGTCGGAGATAGAGCTTGATGGCAGGTTTGTGCACGACTCGGAGTTTTCAGACCGATTTGACTCCGAAGAGCTCTGACTCAACTCTGACTCAAGTGGTGGAACAAATGTTTTCGAGTCGACTCAATGTTAACTTATTGACTTTTGCCCCTGAATCAACTCCGACTCAAGGAAACGTTAAAATCTTTTGAATCGACCCATTCCTGACTCGACTCATTTTTTTATTGAACGATAACAAAAGGTGTTTACCGGAAGGAAAGCGAGGAGGGGGGGGGGGGGGGCGGAGGTGCGGTCGGGAATATTTTGAAGTCGGTTCTTTCCATGCAACTTCATAGAAGTAATATTGACAGATCTCTTCCATTTGCACAGCGTCCAGGTGACTCAACTCTGACTCGACTCAGGATTCGACTCAACTCCTGTTTTTTTGTTGTTAACCAATCCGACTCTGACCTCACTGATTTTAGTCAGAGTTGAGTTAAATTTGATTCAACGTCTCTGAGTCTAGCACAACCTTGCTTGATGGCGTAGCCGTCCCCCCCCCCCCCACACACTGGGACGTGGCCAGGCTCAGTAGGCCGGCCAGTGCCAGTGACCCTCCGAGGTCATCGTCGGGCGGGGTGCAGCGGGGCCGCCAGGGACGCCGTGCCGTGGCTCCGCTGCTCCGCTGGTCAGAGGTCAGGTGGAGTCACAGAAGCGGTGCCAATCGGTCTGGAGCCGGCGGTGATCTCATCCCAGCCGTGGAGGTGTGGGTTGTGCTGAGGAACTCTACGGCCTCGGCCCCTCTCTACTCCTCTCCACGTCGGACAGTGGCCCTTGGGTCGACTACCTCGTGTCATCTTGCCTCATCTCACCTCAGACCCCTCACTAGCCTCACCACAGCCCCTCGGCCCTCATCTTACTTCATCCCACCGCAGCCAAGTCTCTCGTCTCCATCACGCTACAGCGGGGGGCGGGGGGGGGGGGACCCGCCGCGACACCGCCCCGGGGCTGCTTTCGCGACGTCAGGTACCAAGGCCGTCGGAGCGGGGCGCCGGCCGCGCGGGGCTGACCTCCACACTCCCCGGCGATCTATCTCTTCGCCCAGCGTAACTGATCTGTTTGTCGGGCAGCGCCGGGAGAACAGCGGCACGGGAGCGGCGACCGGGAACGGACCGCTCACCGCTCACCGCCCACCGCCCACCGCCCACCGCCACCGCCCGGCGCCCGCTGCTGTCCGCTGACGAAGCCCACCCGAGCCCAACAGTCCGCCGCCCGCTCGCCGCCTGCCGCCCAACGCTCACCAGCCGAGCTCACCAGAACCTCCCGGGACGAGCGGACCGCTCGAGACGGTGCCGGGCGCCAGGAGATTGAGGCTAACCGTCGAATCTCGTCCCACTGACCGCAGAATCCCACGGGCTCGTGCCAGCTGCGCAGCCCGCGCCAGCTGACAAATCGCAGCGGCTGTAGACAATCGTGGCGCAGATTTCATGTGTTACAGTTCGCATGGCTGTTTAGCGCCAAGTGCGCAGCATCGTGAGGTGGTTGACTGATTGGGTGCCGGTTTTCCGCGCACGAGGTGAATCAGTGGCAATTGGGCCGGGTCGTACAGGTTTATTTGCTAAGAGAGTTGAGGTCAGGGTATTTAGTGTCGTAAAAAGGCATTTGATTGACGTGCCGCAAAGGAATGCGTGCAGGTTTCCTTGTTCGTCACTTGTTTCTTTGTCGTGGTGAATTTGTTCGTACCGTTTAACCTTGTCGTTGCTAATGTGGATGAGGAAAGGAAATGTGATCAAAGAAGGACGTATTCCAATGTCAATCATTGCTAGAAAGTCGGTAGAAAGGTGCTGTCGTTCTTCTGTGAAAGCGAGCATCAATGCGCCTTCCGCCTTCTAAAGGAAACCGCAGTCAACCTCTGGAGGAAGCTCGAAAGACTCATTCGACCCTTGTCAAGGAAGTACGGTAAATTCGAGTTAGCGGTTGTCGACGGAGTGGCGCCTTCCAGACGCGGCTCCCGCCAAAAATGGTGTGGGTGTTGTCTAGGGTCTGAGGAGTGGGAGAAAGAGATAACATATCTTCGGTTTTCAGCTGACCATACTGGTGAGAGGAAGAACGGGTGAGGTAGATGCTGCTGCTGCTGGCGAGCACATAACGGCGGTCTATGCCTGGTCATTCAACCTGGGCTGACCTGATACGACCTGACTCGGGCTTTATGCGACGACCCGACCTGATGACCGGCCACCCTTCTGTCTGTCACGTCCCTTCAGCATTCGACCCAATCACACGATTTTCTTCTCACAAGCGCAACGATAACAAGCCTGGAATGAGGATTTAAGTTGTTTTTACAAAGGCCACTTCGCTGGTCACAACACTGTCCATTACGCAACCGCATACCTGATTTGTGCTGCTCGAAAAGAACGCTCCAAAACGCAGACTAGTGCATTAGTTTTTTAATCGAATACAATGTCTAGAGCTTGAATCTCCCACGACGAAACACCTCGCTGTTTCGTCGTGGGCGGCCGATCCGTCAGTGGAACTGAAGTAAACTTATGATCCACGTTCCAATTTGACATTACGCCGTCAAAACGGTTGCGTCACAAACATCAGTGACAAATGGTAAACCTTTAAAAAGAAATGCCGTCATCTCGACTCTGGCGGTTTTTGTCGCAAAATCGCCGTCCTTGAATTTCTCCCCGTACTGTCTCCTCGGCTACCACCACCCACCATCTGCCACCGATTGTAGTTCGTACCTTCATAGTTTCACTTGCCGGTCTATTCTGCTCCGCACCGTCTCGTTCGGAGGTGACGTAATAGACCGGTTTCCAGTCAGATCCGGTCCAATCCGAACGCCTCACGCACAATCCCCCTGAGAACGTACCTCGAATACGCACCTCGAGACGCTCCCGAGAGCGCACTCCGATGACGTCCCGACGATGACGTCACCACGTGCGTAGCGTGACGCAGCGCGGCGCAATGAGACGCGGCGGAACGTGACGGGACGTAGGCGGAGACACGGCATAATGAGTGCGGACCCGGGCCGTGTAACCCCCACATCTGATGGACATGTTTGACACTCGGCGACGTAACAGTCGGCTCTCCACATCCTGGTGGACACCGTGTTTGACATTCCGTCTGTGGCGTCAGCAGCGGACGGTCGTGACGTCAACACTCGGTTGTGACGTCAGCAGCCAATGTGTCCTGAGACAGCCCGTCTCGTCTCGACTGCTTACACTGCGCTGTTCGGTTTCTCGCTGCTGCCCGGAGCCATCCCGTGCCGTCTCCCGCAGTTGCGTGTGCCCCAGATACGCCTCAGGGCCGACCGGGCCAGGGGCAGCAGGGGCGGGGCTGCCGCTCTGTAAACGCCGGAACACTGCCCCCGATTCAGGAACGACAAGTGGCGCACGGCGGCGGCGTGTGGCGCGACTAAATGGCCTCCTGGGCGCCACGAACGCCGCCCCGGGATTCGGGCACTGACCACCACCCGATGAGCTTTCCATCAGTTTACCTGAGGCCCTATACCTGAGGCCCTATATATACATCAAACGTATTTATGGGCGATGTAAAACGTGATATACGGTCAAGGCCATCTACTCTTTAGGATTAATGCGATGAAAAACATACATATGGGTTGATCAGTCGACTAATTCATCTGCTATCCGGAAAAGCCTTTGGGCTTATGCACTGCAAAATCGCAGTTCCTATCAAACATTGCTTGCTCGTAGTAGCCCACACAATATTTTTATTGTTATATGATTAGTCGGTGCACCCATGAGCTCCAAACGTCATCACTTTTGTTTACCACGGTTCGAATTCAAATGATTGTATTATTTGTACCGTTCTGTCAGTGGTATATGGCCAATTGGTGGTCAAAGGCGTGTCTCAGGTAGTGGTATAATAGCGTCTGGGACAGCAAAGACAGCGGGACCGCCGGCCGGCGAGGCGGCGACGGAGGGCCTCTCGGCTGCTGCCTCCGTCGGAGCGTTACCCGCAGTCACGGTGGTCTGCCGCGGGACGAACCAAGCGGCTGCCAGTCGCCACCATCGCCGCCTCAGCCACAGCCATCAGCACTGCTCAGCGCCGCTACGAGTCCCACTAACGGGCCGACACGCATCGAGAGAGGCCGAGAGCGACCTGGAGCGGACGGGAGAGGGTGAGAGTGACCTGGAGCGGACGGGAGAGGGCGAGAGCGACCTGGAGCGGACGGGAGAGGGTGAGAGCGACCTGGAGCGGACGGGAGAGGGTGAGAGCGACCTGGAGCGGACGGGAGAGGGCGAGAGCGACCTGGAGCGGACGGGAGAGGCCGAGAGTGACCGGGAGTGACCGAGAATGACCGGGAGCGGGCGGGCGGAGAGGCCAGTCGATCTGCCCGGAGACAGCAGCGCTCGCCCAGAGACGGCGATCTGTTAAACGCGCGGCAGGCGAGTCGGCGACACAGACAGTTTTCAGCGGCCACACCCGACACAACTCCAGCGCTGCGCAGCGCTGCTCGACTCAGCCTGGCGCTGTCCGACTCAACCCTCCCCCAGCCTCGCCCAACCCTGCCCAGCCCGGTCCGGCCTGGCCCAAGCCAGCACGCGGCGCCTCGACGCGACCTGGCAGGCGCCGTAAACAGCCAGCCCGTGCCGCACGGTCCGCGCGCGGCGGTCCCCGAGGCGCGTGATATCTCGCCGCCGCCCGTGACACGGTGGCGACACAAGGCAGACAGACGGCCGGGCCGTAACGCAGTTACGCGTCACGCGCAGACAGGCGCTCAGCCGTGATGGCAGAGTTGCTGTGCGCACGTTGTGTCGTGATGTTGGCACGACGTGATGTTTCGCGTTACGTGTTGTTTGCGTTGGGGATAAACAGGCATGAATGGCTAAATCTATGGTGTGCGATTTGGTACTTACACGTGCTTGCGAAACGTTTCGGTATACGCGAGCAGTTCACTCACAAACACAGGCCGGAAAGGAATGTTCTGGAGACACTGAGGTGAAATGCTAAGCTAATGACGTTCTTACTAATGGTCTGACGGTAGTTTTAGTTTCGACACATCAAACGCCATCTGTGACGGAAACCTCCGACGGTTCTTCTACGAACACCGTACACTGCCTTCTCCGCGAGGAGCCCTTCAGTCCGCGTCTCTCATCATGAATGAGACTGAATCAACTAACATTTTCTCACGTGCACGCATTTAATCTGCACTTCACAGAGCTGTATATCAAACTGTGTCGTGGCAGAATCCGGGATCCGGTACTCCGTGTCCGGCTGTTTGACGCGTCTTCACGTGCTCGTCTAGATCCGGCAGGAGGGCCAGTGTGCGCAAACTGAAACTGGTTCCCACTGAAGACACGCGGGCTCTCACGGCTTTAATCCGATACCGAAGAACTAATTTGATCTTAAAAGGTACTACCGACTGAAATCCAGGGTATCTTTATGGGTTATCATGAGTGCCTTTCGTGGTAGCAGAGATTTTCGCTCATTGTCTGCCTCTTATGTCTGTTGTAATCTGGGAACATCTCAATCAATCATTATTGGGGTTTGTATAAGCGATAATGATTTCATCGTGCAAAGTATATCCCGTATACACACTGTACGTTTTCAATGAGAACTTCGGCGCCTTCCACTCGCAGCGCGGAGGTCCAGTCCAGTTATCAAGGCATCAGTAATGGGTTGATGTTCCTGGAGATATCCGTCTTAGCCCCGCCTCAGGTTTTGGGAAATCCACCACCTCCTCGGAGCCGGACTCGATCATCCGCTCTCTATTATCGCAGGTCGGGGTCCGGCCGTCCCCCCC
>JARFNZ010124655.1:0-11878 GCA_031763405.1 Balanus nubilus
CACCCCCACCCCCCCCCCCCCCCCCAGCCCGTGGCGCCGTCCCTCCCACCCTGCCATGCCGATACCGGTATCAAACAGCCGCGCCAACAACTCGCTCACCTCCCATTTGCTGACGCGACGGAGCCTGCGTCCCGCAAAGCTATACTTAAGAAAAGTTGTTTCTTTCAGAGATTCCGCTCGTGGTAAGCGACGACTAAAAATATTCTGATCCTTTTCAGAAAATACGTAAAGCTTGGATGGAAAAGGCAATTCCTCCAACTTGAAAGCCGCTTTCAAATGTTCAAGGTATAATCCCTACCATAACTCATAGGTACTTCATGTTATCTATGGCCCTGCTTATCTGTCTTTTTTGCCATTGAGCGAAGAGCGTTATCGCAGCTCGCACACGGTGGCCTCGGTGGGTGCGGTCACGGCCCGCGGCGGTGACTGGTCATCGCCGCGCCGGGGTCAGACGGCGGGTATTCACCTGCGCACCAAGCGCACAGCATAACGCAGCACGTCCAACGCGCCTGCAGAGACTCCGTCGCCTGCCGAAGATTGCCGCCTTGTGCGGTGTGTTGCTGACCATGCGGCCTCAGTGAGGCACAGGTGGCGGCTGCACCCACCTGGGCCGGCCCTGCGCGTGGCCCCCTCTGCCGCCGGCGCCGGATCGCCATCAACAGGCCCGCCGGCAAACGTAAATGTTTAACGCTCGGCTCACGCGGGCGTGCGCGGCCGACACGGGCCAGCCGCGCCTTCCGCCGCCATCCGGTCAGGTGGCGCGGAAACTCCCTCTATCGCCAGCGGGCTGCGGGCGGGGTTCGTGTTCCTACCGCGGCGGGCATGATTGCGCCGGGCCAAGCTGCTGCAGACATCGGACGATCAGCTCTGGCGCGGGGTGTTTTTTTTTCCAGTGAGCCTGGGAATTTCAGGATCTCCGCACCAGTTCCGGGTTCTTCCATTGTCTGTTTAAGGCGCGAGTTGGAGCGGATATGCCGTGTGCGGCACGTAATTAAAGCGCCAGATGATTTGTGGGCGCCGTTTTCCGACAGTCTGTTTCGGGCGCAGAGTCTGGTGGGTGTATTGAGGACATGTGCTGTGCCTTGTGTCGTCTGTTCATGACGCGCTGGTGTTGTCTATTGAGGTAGCCCCGGCCGCCGGTCCTGGTTGGATGCTGTTCTGCAGCGTCAGATAGGCACTGAGACCGCGGCCGTCTTGGCCGTCACGGGTGCGCCATGCTGCCTTCGGCAAACCGCAGTAATGGCCCAGTCAACAGAGCGCAGCGTCTGTTTGTCCGGAGTGGCCGCTATTGCGGCTCCTGTGTTTGAACAGTTGCTGGAGTTCCTTCTCCCCTGTGGTGGCCGTTCTTCTTTTGGGCATCATTCCTTTGACTAATTTTTGTTCCGTCCGTCCGATCTTGCATCTTTATTGCCTCATTCGGAAGCGTTTTATGCCTTCCCCGATGTGTTGTTTGTTTTGCGTTGGTGGTTCCTCTGGTGTGTCCGCTCCCTCCGGCCTTGTCCCCGGGGGGAGGAGCTGGTCCCGGTTTCCAGTCACCTCGTTGGTGGCGCTGTATGTACTTGTTGCCGGATTGGCAGCTCCGTAACAGCATTTGTTTGTTTGATTGAGTACGCCCGAGTCTCGCCGGGGAACAGTGATCAAAGTAAAGGTCTCGTTCTCTTCACGCAGTATTATATCGTGTTGATTGTCACCAAGAGGATGTTTGTCTGTGTGAGCGACTTGAATTGGTAATTCTCTCAGTTGCTTGGGCTTACCCGATCAGGTGTTGGGGTCGTTCGCCGCCCTGCCCCCGCTCTGTCCGGCTTCTGTTTAATGTTTTTATATGCCATCTGTTGAAAATCAATCATAGCTGCCACAGCAAATGGAGCACATTGAACCTGGTAACAGGATTAACAGAGAACCTGGCCTAACACTCCATCATATAAGAGGTCGAATATTGATAATGCATAATTAAACCCTGAATATCATCTTCCTAATGTGTGATATGTTGAACTTCAATTTCATGCGAGTCAATTCTTTATGGCTAATGTTCATGATATACCGACCCTAATTAGTTATTGACATTGAAAGAATATCACTGTTTCTGTTTTTTACAATTGGCTTTCTCATCATAATGTTGTTCACTGCAAACCAGTGGTTGAATCTGCGCTTTCGAAGATGTGATTTAGCGGTGACTGCGTTCTGAACTTCACCAGCCTTCACTCAAACGACTCAGCCACAGCTACCAAGCCGCCAGACCAGTTTCATGACCTTACTCTCCTTGCTTTCCATTAGCCGCTTCCAAACATCTTCCAGGTAATACCTGACAAATATCATGCTGCAACGTATGCCTGTTTTGTTGTGGTTTAGTTCCTATAATATTACGTTGCACGTGATACGCGATGACGTCACCACGGGCTCAACATTAGTAGGAACAACTCCAAGTGGACGTATGCCGTGTACTTCGGGGCCATGTCAGGGATGCTTAAAGATACTGAGGACACTTTTGCCTTAGCGCCAGAGCCCTTGTGAATTATAGTGTCGCCGTCGGTGAGGACTTGTGCATGTACCTAGTAACGCAAATGTTGAGTGAAATGTAGCAGCTTGATCTGAAGGTATTTTCACTTCACTTGTTTTGTTATTTCATTGCCCCAGCTTTGCCGTTCACTTCCGACCCGGTCACGACCCTGCTTCTGAGTCTGCAATTGAGTCAGGTCTCTTCAGTTATCAGCTCGCCTCTCGTCTCTACATCGTCCTCCGCTCGCCTCTCCATCACTCTCCGCTCGCCTCTCCATCGCTCTCCGCTCGCCTCTCACCTCTCCGTCGCCCTCCACTCACCTCTCACCTCTCCACCGCTCTCCGCTCGCCTCTCACCTCTCCGTCGCCCTCCACTCACCTCTCACCTCTACATCGCTCTCCGCTCGCCTCTCACCTCTCCGTCGCTCTCCGCTCGCCTCTCACCTCTCCGTCGCCCTCCACTCACCTCTCACCTCCCCATCGCTCGCCACTCGCACGCTATGCCGACGCCATCGACCGGCGCTGTCTCGGTGCTCGGTGGCCATCTTTAATTCCCCGTGCCACCCTGTGTAACGAGCCGGCGTTGAGTGCTCGTCTGCGCCCACTTGCGGCCTGTAATGATGCTCGCAGCCTGCATCGATCATCTATGCCTGCCGCTGCCGTCGTTCCTCCGCTGTCGCCTCTACTGTCTCGCCATGTATCCAATATGGTGGCACTCGGCCGGCCCGCGGCTCGGCGGGGCGAGCAGGGCGGACACGGCAGCGCCGCACGCAGCGGTGGCGGTGACTTGGTGGAGGTCAGCTGGGTTAGATTGAGTTCGATTACGACGATGAAGCGGCATTTTCTGATGCGAAGAAGTATAGATGGACTATTTTATCCGCTCATTTTTCATGTGTAAACACTTGTCCCCCCGGTCATGTTTCTTGATTGATTTGATGAGGCAGCTTACATCACGAAACATACACATGTCTCTGTATATCTCGGCACGGTCTTAAACAGGAGCCCTTGAATGAACGGACTTTCTTGGAAACCTTCACCAAATGAATACCCTATAAGGTCAGTTCTTCATATCCCAAACCGAAAAAATCGGCGAAGACGTGACCAGTTCCTTGATTTCATCACCTCCGTTTGAATGTCGGCCAGCTCGCCGCCGCCACCGCCGGGAGGAGGCAGCGCCTGTTGCGCCCGTAACGGTTCTACGCCTAATTTGTTTATGCCCCAGTGTGCCACGGCCGGTGTATGTCGGATAAGAAGGATGGCCGCCGGTTGCCAAACGCCGTTAATGTTTCGACAGATCGGTAATTCTGTGGAGCTGGCGCCGACGCGGCGATGGGCGTTAACAGTCGGAGAGTATGGGGCGCCTGTTTAGTCGTCCCCGGAGCATCTCGCGCCCCTAGAAGGCCGCGCGATCCTGTTTGTTTGGAGTTTGAGCCCATCCATTTTGGGAAGAGAGCGCCAGGATTACCTGCCGATGGACTGAACTCAGGCGAGCCCCAGATGCGATCAGCTCGTGAATGGGATCTTCTTTTCCGGCTTACTCCCTGATCCTGTGGGATGTTTCCAAGCTCTCCGTGTTGTTCTGCGCGCCGAGGACAACGCCCCACGGCGCAGCAGTAGGAACACTCGATGAATTACTCAATTGTAGGGGTAGCGTTTGGGGATTGATGCTCGCTTTTAGCTGATCAAGATCAAAAGGAAAGGTAACGCAGGTTGTAAACAAAAAATTATAGGGAGCGGTTTGAGCCATGTGCCCATGCTCAACGTAACGGAATTCTGAACGCTTAGCGGCTCGGACTTGTTAGTTACTTGCTCTGTTTACCTAAATGTTTTTTATTTGTCTTGATGAAGCGCCGATTACGAACTCTATAAGTATTTACAAGCGCCGTTAACGAATATAGTTTGAAGGCGTTCAAACGAGAGTTTATTTCGGACGGAGGCTGAGGGCCAAAGTCGCGAAGCCGTAGTCCAACAAGCGATCGAAAAGGGCTCAAGTTATGTAATCATGTATGTTTGTATGTATGTATGCTTGTATGTTTTTTAAGGATATTTCACGATTCAAAGCACTTGGCAGAGCCAAAATTGATATCATACTGTACCTTCGTGGATGATACATAGGCACACAATTATCCCATACGCTGTACGGCAAGCGCGTGGCGCGTGATTGAAGTTCCCATAGGTTTAACATAGAGTGACCGCAGTTTTCGATTGTTCAAAAACACGCGAAAATGGTTACGTTGTTGGACACATATCTCACAAGGTGAAGGTCGGATCGGGATGAAACTGACGCATTCGTGTAGAGGAAAGAACGGTGGGGCGCAAATAACCCTAGCAGTTGACGCGCCCGCAAAAAACAATTCAGCACCACCGGAAAGAATGGTGAATAATGTCTTACTAGATGAGGTGCTTGTTATGTTCTCGTGTGTCTTGCGCGGTGTCGCAGCTTAGAAAGCACTTGGTGAACAGCAAAAAAGGATTTATTGTTCTATCGTAGAAAAGCAACGTGGGCGAGAAACGTAGCCGGAAAAGTACAGCACTGCCTATTACAGGAAAAAAGTAAGGTGTAAACAAATACACTTTTAACGCGCGTAAGACAATTGTTTGGCCGAAAAGAGAACACAGTACTAAATTACGCAAGGAACATCGCAAAGTGCTCGTGACAGAAAGCTTTAACTCAGGATCTGTTGATATTTGGGCGATTTTAAGTTTTGTATTAATGACTCGGGAACCAAGAGAGCTAATGGTATACAACCTGCTTCTTAGCATAGTATAAATGTCTCTTCATAAGATTATGTATAATTATGGCACGATTCGACTGATGTTTTAATTAATTATTGAGTGAAAAAACATATAATTATGGGTTCTGGATGGAGGTGTACAGTCGGGCGGTTAAACCGCGGGTACGGTTGTGTTTTGCACTCAAGGTCACGGTTACGGGCGGCTACAGTAGCATGGTTTACGGTTACGTTCGGTTGTGGTTATGACGATTTTATTCCGCGTTCAGATTTAAAAAAGACTTACTTTGGCAGTAACGATTGACAGTGACATTGTTAGGCTGTTTTCTCAATTTTGGTATGTTTCTCACATACAACTTAGACCGCCTCCTGTCCTTAATATTCTTCTTAACCCGCGCCGTGCCGGTGCTCGGCGCCACCCGCCTCGTGCCGGGGGGGGGGGCGTTTCGACGCCCCCCTTCTAACTCGGCTTCTAAGCAACGTAGAGAAAAGCGGCAAACGGCGTTCAAAAGCTCGTAAAAAAACATTTCGAAACTACTTCGGTAATTTTTTTCTTAAGGTCAATATTGAGGTCACCAGAGGTCACCAAAGGTCAAAATTTATCAAAGATTTTTTTTTTTATTTCCGCAATTATCTCGGGAACTATAATAGCTAGGACGAAAACAAAAAGCAGTGGAAAATTCTTATAACGCTCTTTCGTCAACGTGTCATCAGATTTGACCTCAGGTCAATAATTTAGGCTTCAGGAGTCAGCAAATGTCAAAATGGCTGTTTTCTGGGAAACGTTGTTCGCGAATAACATTGCATGTATTGAAGGTAGAACAATTATTTTGACACCATGGTGTTTCTCTCGTCAAGGCGCACCGAAACATATACATGATAGTCTCGAAAGGTCAAGTTCAAAATTTGACCTCAGGTCAAGGTCACCTGATGGCCCAAGTAGGTCACGGTGGGTCATGTTGCATATGAGTCGATGCGTCTTGACAAGACAAACACATTTGCGTCATCTTCGCGCTTCTATCTCATCTCTATCAAAAGTTATTCGTACAAAAGTGTTGGTGACAAAAGTGTCGTACAAAAGTGTTAGTCAGAACAGAGCTGGCGAGACGTTCCTTGCCGTACAGAGCGGCTGCTTTGTGGAACAGCCTTCCCGAGCAAGTCACGGACGCTGAGTCGAAGGTGTCTTTTAAATCTCGGCTACCGTTTTAGGCCACTGCGGAGCGCGCGTTTCAATGCAAATCGTCTGTAACATTTTACTCTCTTATGTCGTATCATGTTTTTACCCTGATGACGTCTGTCCAGAATATGATCTTTTGGGCAATACACTTGACTTGACTTGACTTGGCTGCCGTTGCAAAGCAGTTCCTTTCAATCGCAAGAATAGATATTAAACATTTCAGACATTTTCCCACGTCACTACTCCTTTACTATCGGTTGGGGAATTTTCAGAATAGTTTATTTTTAACTTATCTTCTATTTATAGTAATTAATTCCTCGTATGACAGGATACATAATGGTCATTTCTGTACAGTACACAACACATGGAACATGCATAAAAGATAAGACTGCAAAGTAACATTTAACAGAAAAAGGTTCTGCTCTGAGACGTAATAACAGAGGGTATGCAGCCGCCGAGGTCAAGAAGAATAAAAGAATGCAGGACAGTTGAGCATATTTCTTATCTCACACAAAGCGTTAGCAGTGTCGCCAGGGTCAGACATTGTTAACAACCACCACCACCACCTCCACCATCACCACCCCAGACCAGAGTCATGGACGCCATCCCATTCACGGGTCGGCCCGGCACGCCTCATCTCAAGGCCGGAGAAATCCCTCTCACAAACGCCGCCGATCGCAGCCATCCAATACCTTTTTCGTTCCACCTCTGTCCGCAGCACTGATCGCTCGCAACGCCAGATCACTACCACACCACACGACTCGCGAACCTCTCGCGTCTCGCTCTCGCTTGCCCCTGTATCTCGCACGGGCAAGACACCACCGCGGAGCAGCCCAATCACGCTGCTGATCCGCGGACACGACTGCTGCTCCGCCGCCAGCCGGCCCCGTCCGTCGACCGGCGGGAGACTGCGACGCCGCCCAACACTGCCATCTAGCGAGAGAATCAGACACTAACCGACCGAGGCCGAGCGGTAAAAACGATGATGCTGGATCGGAGATCAAGGCGGGAAGAAAGCAAAAGTTGCGGACGCATGACTTGCTGATTGGTCCTCTTCCAGGATTACAATCATGGCTGTCGGTTGTGAGTACGGCGAAACAAACGATACCCATAACTGTCGTTAGAACTGATCAGTGAACTGTTGGGTATAAGCAGAGCTGATGCAATCACATTTAGCCGCTTTTTACTGTGCTAGTTGCCACAACTGTGTCGAGTCCTGCTGACTGCTGCCTTATGAGTAACGAGTCGTTCATATAGAATGCGACACTCTAAGTATCATCAAATACATAACCTTTGAATTGTCCGTCGATATAAGAGAGGAAATGATTGTCCTTTTCGTGAAAAACGGATGTATTTATATCATTACGTGTACTCAAGGCCAATGGCATGGAACTTACCTAATACCTACCCTTGTCATTGTCAAAAGGTGCTACCGTCCTCCAGGGTAGTAAAAGCTAACCACATCCAAAACCATGTAGGCGCAACTGACTTTGGTTGTAGCCTCAGTTTGTTATCCTGTTGTGACATCGTTTGATCCGTTTTTTATCCCTCGTCGAAAGTAATCAGTGCTGATGTAAGCCAGTTTACGGTTTACACGGGATCGGCTTTCAGAACACTCCTTTAATGTTGCCACAAAGTAGTATTACATTCATCGGTGTCTTGCCACCGATGAATTGGCCACCTTGCCAGGGATGAAAAGGCCACCCGGGGGTTCCTTTACATAATTCGTCTGTATCTGCACTGCACAGAACAACTTTCTGCAGTCTTCCCTCGTGGACTAAAACTGAATAGGTTGTACTTGAGTCGTAAATTGTTCATGTCATTCAGTCCAATAACTTAACCATTTTTAACGCACGCTTTCCGAGCGAAATAGGAATACATTGCCCCCGCTAAAAACAACGAAAAGTCAGCAGACACTCATTCCTAAGATTCGTCCGAGCCAAAGTCGCGATATGAAGTACTGGACCTATTCGGAAACGTCGTTAGAAAAGGATCGCTAACCGAGACGTTTCACGACAAACTTACAATACCACTGGAAATCCATCTCCGCCGAGTTTGCACGCTTAAAACTTCCACTACACGGTTACGTCCAGTCGCGCATAGATACACGATATGTGTTTTCTCCTCGAGTGGCCAGTACATAGCACGACGTCCAAGCTATGCTCTGCTGTTCGGTGTGCGCCATCGTTTCAGTCGTGCCGGCAATTCCGGAATTTCGGCGGCGATAGAAACTGTTGGGCTGTGTGGCACGGTTGGATGGAGGGCCAGAGGCAGTCTCAGAGTTTCTCTCCTCCGCGAGACACGGGGATTGGAATGAAGGCGCCACATGGTTGGGTCGGGCGACTGCCGGTCAGAAACTCGGGATCGGGAGAAGGTAATCTAGGTTAGGATGTTAGGTTTGGTTAGGTTAGGTTAGGACAAAACTGTAGGTAGCGATACGGTGGGTAAATGGAGACGATCCGGCCTTCTGGGGGAAAGTTGACGACGTAACTGGAATTCGCTTATTATGGTATATTACGTTTCGCAGAGAAGCATACTCTGCGCAAAATATTTCCGACAGGAAATGGATATGGATCATGCCCGAAAATGTATTAAAAAGATACCATTATATATCAATGTGAGACACCCTTAGAAAAGTTTGTTTTTGTTATGCAATCACTATGGAATCACTATTCACTAAATACAAATGAAGAGGGGTTTCACTTTCAGTGAAAGCCGTGACTGTTTCGGGGATGTCGCGACACTGCGATTAACCAGAATAAGACGTCATCCAGTTAATGAACTCCGTTCCACCTGGACGAATCATATCGTTACCGATTATGAGGATCACACACCCAATGCCTTCTTGCTTCCCTGTCATCTTCCCGGACATTAAAATGCAAGTCATTCTTCGCACATTGATCTCCCTATCAAAGGAGCCTACACACATGCGTGAAAACGCTGCTGTGTGGCAGTTTCAGAAGTGACATCGCTCCTGTACATTGCTCCTGTATAGTGAAACTGCGACCGATGAGAGGAAATTTCCACAGCCGCATGGCGTTTGGCCGCCACTAAATCAAACGATGTCCATGATGGTTAACACTTCCAAACGTCGAATAGAAGTGTCGCAATATGATATTTATTCTTTAAATAGTTTATGTTACCTACTGGCTACTATTTCGTACATTGAGGCTTGTTTTGTTATTTTGGTGCCACATGAAAATAAATATGTGCCAACAACGAATAGAGCTAACAATACGCCAGTTAAGCACACCTGACATTAACAAACTTCTACGTCCACTAACTAACCAACTACTAACTACTTACAAGCTATCCGCTAACTAGCTACCTACTCAGTCACCTCTATCAGCCCCTTCAGACGGTAGACGGGCTAATACTCTCCCGTGACCACCGATCTCTCGCCACTATCACCGTGTTTGCACAAGCCCAGGTGGTGGACATCGACTTGGATCACCCCTATCTCTCTCATGGTGAGCTGAATCGGTGTTCCGACGCCCAGCTGGACCAGTGCTGACCGTCGACGCCCGGTCCGAGAGTGTTGACTGGCCGGTATACAGTACTGCCAGCGGCTATCAGAGATCCACTGAGTGTAAACAGTGACCGCTGACATCCGGGCAGTCCGGGCTGTGTGCTTACTGCTTAGACAGGGCCACATGTGCTTAGACAGGAGCCTTGCAGAGAGCAGGCTCCATGTCGCCGTTTGCTGAGTGGCGAGGCCTGAAGTGACCGTTACAGTGATCGATCGTTCATGAGTCACCGCTGTGTTTTGGTTACATAGTATATGACTTACGTCACCGAGATCCGGCATGTGCTAGTTTTTGTTTGTTCAATGAAATCGTCCTGACGTATTTCCGCCCGACACGTTTTGTTCTTGTTCATTTTTCGCATTCTTAATAAAAAAAACTGCGGTTTTCCTCTGCCATATCGTGCTAACTTGAGTGCACATTCGTTCATCAGGCGACGGGAGCAATGACAGAACAGGCCGAATTTGAGACCGGCGATTGACCCACTGCATCAAGGCAGTTTGTACGTCTGTCTGTCTGTCTGACTGAGACACACACCCGGAGTTTGCATCGGTCTGAGGTGGTAACTGGTAACTGGTAACTGGTAACTGGTAAAGCGCTGCAGGACGGTGACACCGAGCCAGGGTGACCTGATGTCCCCCGAGGCAGGCCCATACGACACTGAATCAGACGTCTGTTTACTAGGTGTGGCGATAGTGCCGCACCGTAGACAAACATGACGCTGCTCTGGCGCCAGCGTCGCCTGGACACGTGGCGACGATGGTGGCGCGGTGACGGGGACGGTGGAGGTGACACCTTGGATACCCGCGTCATCCTCAGACACCACGGGGCACCCGGCCATCACGGGGCGCCCGGCCATCACGGGGCACCCGGCCACCACGGGGCACCCGGCCACCACGGGGACACCCAGGCGAGCGCGTCGCGCAACCCGTGGAAAGTTGTTTGTGCGCGCCGCGGGAGTTTTCACTCTCGGAGGAGACTGGCGCCTCATTGCCGCAACGCAGATCATCCGACTACTCCTCCTACGGCGGCTGGTCGGCTCAGGTCAGGTCGAGTCAGGTCAGATCAGTTCAGCTCAGGTCGGGTCAGGTCGGGTCACGTTAGGCCGCTGCCCGGTCCGTATCGGGCAGACATGACGGATGTTTCGTAACATACCACACCGCCGTCGCTGGGTGGCCCGGGAGTCGAGGCTGGATTTCGCCGCGGACCGTCTGCCTTGGTCAGTGGAGCGGTCAGTTCACAGGGAGGTGGTGAGTCATGCAAAGTGAAACTTGAGGCGAGACAGGAGAGACGGATGTTGGTGCACGGGAGGTGAGGCAGGAGGAGAGACATGAGAGGCAGACGAGGCAGGAGGGACGCGGGAGGAATGGGTCAAAGGATGAGGATGAAGCAGAGATATGTGAGACAAGACTTGGAACCGCGACTTGGAAACGTGCTAACATCGTGCCCATTTTTAAAAAGGGTAGTGTCAAAGACCCGCTCTGTTACCGATCGGTGTCGCTGGTTCCTCTGTTCGGGAAGGTTCTGGAGAGAGTTGTATACTTAAGTCTGTTGCGACACGTCAATCCTGTGATGTCACCAGCACAGCACGGTTTTGTGCCCGGCCGCTCCTGCGCGACCAACCTGGCATCACTGTTGAGCACTGCCTGGGAATCCATGGAGGAACGCTCCCAAACTGACTGTATTTATACTGATTTTTCCGCAGCTTTCCAAAGTGTCAATCATACTCTCCTGCTCCACAAACTGAAAAATTCATTCAACATGTCGGGTCGTGCATGGCATTGGTTCAGTTCATATTTAGGGAACAGGCAGCAGCGCGTGGTGGTGAACGGGCGGTGCTCGGAGTGGTGTCGGGTTACCTCGGGTACACCTGAGGGAGGGATCATTTCCGCGTTATTGTTCGCTATGTATATCAACGATCTGCCACTTGGGGTATCCTCTGGGATTCT
>JARFNZ010124677.1:0-11878 GCA_031763405.1 Balanus nubilus
AAAAACGGCGGCGCTGCGCGCCGCCGTTTTTTCGCTATCGTCGAAAAACCTTAGGGGGGGCGTCTAAACGCCCCCCCCCCCGGCACGGCGCGGGTTAAACGGTACACCGTGCTAAAAAAGACATGTTTTGTGACCTTGACTTTGACCTTTGACCTTGAGGTCAACTTTTGCGAAAGGTGATGCAAGCTGGGGTCATGAGACGTCATCTGGTCCCGGTTTGAGCCGAATTGGCCGGTAAATGAAGAAATTAAACGGTACACCATGTTAAGAAAAAATCATGTTTGTGACCTTAACCTTGACTTTTGACCTTTAGGGCAACTTTTGCGAATAGTGATGCAAGCTGGGTTCATGCAACGTGATCTGGCTCCGGTTTGAGCCGAATCGGCCGGTAAACGAAGAAATTAAACGGTACACCGTGTAAAAAAATTCATGTTTTATGACCTTGACATTGACCTTTGAGATAAGTTTCATGTGCACAGAAGCAAAATTGATGTACAATTTAAGCATATCAAACTGCATTTATGTCTGGAAACCTATAAGATAGGAAAATGCGTGAATTATGCCTTAATGCCCTGTCTGAAAATTGGCCAAGAAAATTGCATCTGACCGTCCGAAGTCCAAATCGGAATCGGAATATTTTCGGATATCCAAAAATTTGGACTCCGATTTACATCACTAGTACACATCCTAACACAACGCACAGCACACATAACACATACTGCGACAAAACACATAGCACAACACAATGCAACACATAGCACACAAACACACGCGCAGCTCAGTCAAAAACACACGACAAACAACACTACGATTCATACAACAGAACAAAGCACAACACACAAACTACAACACGTAATACAACACAACTTAAAAAACTATACATAACACAGAGCACAGTAAAACAAAATGCCGGCCCAAAAAGCAGTCTACCGTCAGCACGGTCAGCACTCGGAAGCCTAGGTCTCGGCTATAAATTGAAACGTGACCTTCAGCTCTGAAGTTGACCCGACGGCGCCTACATTTTTGTAAATCAGGATCGCAGAGGCGACATTTAATGAAAGTTGCAGTAATTCCATCCAGATTCCATAAGATGAAAAGGTCATTCGGGGAACTCGGCGCTGGAGCGGTCGCAAATCGCAGCTCTTCTGAAGCCGTCCGGTCAGCCGACTGGTGAACACAGCGGAGAGGGGCTCACCGCCGCGCTGGGGTAACACCTACTTAGATCTCAGCGGTTAATAAGAGATCAGCCGGAGGTAGAGGCGGGTCGCGGCAGGGGTCAGCAGAGGTCAGAGGCGGGTCGCGCCAGGGGTCAGCCAGAGGCAGAGGTGGGTCGCGGCAGGGGTCAGCCGGAGGCAGAGGCGGGTCGCGGCAGGGGTCAACAGAGATCAGAGGCGGGTCGCGACAGGGGTCAGCCAGAGGCCGAGGCGGGTCGTGGCGTTAGACGGGGAAGGTCAGAGGCGGGCCGGCGGTGAGCCGTGTGACATTAGTCTGGAGAGGCGGTGTTCCTCCGGCCGGATACAGCCGTCGGCCCGGAGAGGTCGGCCTCAGCCATAACTCACCGAGAACGGCACCGACAAGACAGGGCACGGCCCGCTCAGCAAGATTGAGAGACACGGGACATCAGGAGCGAGGCGCCGCCACCGTGAACTACTTAGTCGTGACCCAGCTCCGCTTCCTGCCAGAGACGCAGCGGCACAGACTGGGCTGGCAACAAGTGACCATCTGCTGATAATGTCGGTGGAAAGTATCTGCATAATTTGTTGTTTTCGAGGCCAAAAGACGTCTCGTAAGATACGCATAAGACCTGAGTGACATTAAATGAAAACAAATTAAAAGGATATTTGAAGCAACTTACTTCAGAGCATGGACCCTATTCAGTATAACATTTCCTTCTTCTTCCTTTACTTTACGGTAAAGGAGGAGGAAGAAGAAGGAAATGTCATACTGAATTTCCTTCTTCTGTTACTCTAGACAACTGCTTGGGTACTTGCTAAAGTATCCCCAGAATGTCTCCAGGGACCAGGGCCTGGTCATTATGTTTACGTTTTTTAATGGAAAAATGGAGAAAATTCATGAAATATTTAATATTTTTAATTAAGAAATCACCAGAAAGAACATACTTTGGTACGTTCAGTTCATTCAGCAAATAAGCCAACAAACTGTTAGCATTTACCAGCCGGTGGAAGTCTACGGCCAACATTACTTACCCATCAATTTAGTGATGAGTTATCCGCAAACTGACCAACCAATCAAACTCTTGCTCTCAAACTACCCACGTTTGAAAGTTTCCAGGATGCAGTTCCTTGGTATGTGAATTATACTATTTTTCACGTTTCACACATTAAACAGGGTTTGTTTGTCCATAGTCACCACATAATTAGCATCATAAAGTTTATTTGGACGTGTTCTTAAAGGCGTCTGTAAATGCAACTGCTAGGCCCATGGGGCAGCAAGTTTTTATCTTGGGGGACGACTTTATCGGCCAGATTTGATCGGCGCCACTAAAGCCGTTCTTACTAGCCCTGGGCACAGAGTTCAGGTCGCCGTCGCGTCGGCTCCGTTTGACCGTCGCGCCCAACCGTGGCTGGCCGGCCCGCCTGATGCCTGATAACATGGACAGATATTGACTCAATCTTGGCCGGGATTGTCTGCAGCGCCCGACCTCGGCCTCGGTCGGCCAGCGATAGCGGTCCCCAGAAATTGACGGGAGATCCCTGGGTCGCCAGGGTCGGCTGTCGGGAGATCACTGGGTCGCCAGGGTCGGCTGTCACTTCAACACTGCTCTCGGGAACACTCCGCCGCCAGCACACAATTCAATCCAAACCGTCCGATCCACCCGCCTAGCTGCCGTGACTGTCCAATCCAATCCAAACCGTCCGATCCACCCGCCTAGCTGCCGTGGCTGTCCAATCCAATCCAAACCGTCCGATCCACCCGCCTAGCTGCCGTGGCTGTCCGGTTTAGCATGTGTTAGGACTTACATCCTATATAGCCTTGGGTTAGAAGCAACATTGTATCCTGACCTACTGATTTGCCTTTCGACTTACTGATCTGAGAGATCGTGACTAAAATGCGCTAGATTATTGTATGAAATGTATACCTTAAAACGTGTCGCAAGGTGCTAAAGCCGGCCGCAGATTGGCCATTCCGTATGCTATCGCCGCAGTTTTGCCCGCGGCATCGCCTCCCAGACGGTCGAAATAGGCGAATTGCGTCTCGGAAAGGAGTTGATTTTACCAGCGGAGTTGAGATACACCAGCGACGTGTATCTCAAGTTCTTTTTAAACGAGACGACATCGCCAGGAGAAATTGCAGCGATATCGTGGCCGAATGGTCCGTCTGCGATCAGCTTAACCACGACCGCCTTTGGGGGTCGGATCCAACTTTTCCACCTCCGTTTTTTTTCTGAATAACTTCCGAATCATTGCTGATATCGACTTAAAACCTGGCATAACTTCTCATACACAATTTGATGTCTTCTGTTAAAAGATAATCAGCTTCTTCGGAAATTTGTGAGATGCGTTGATATTAGTGACGTCGCAATATGCCATTTTTTGACCGAGAAGTGTTTAATAGTCAAAAATGTATTAAAATAATCAAAATCTAAATAAAAATGCATATAAAAACAGCAAATGCATAAAACGACGAGTTCAACAAAATGGGTACCTCGGATTTAGTTATTTTTATTTTTGACACCAAAAGAGTATATTGAAAAAAGTGTTCACAGATCACAAAATTATGATGCTGGTCAAAAACCGGAATACATGTTAGAAAATTAGGTACGAACGATCCCCATTCCAAATTGCAGAGCAATATGTTTGTTTTTGACGGAAAAAGACGAAAAGTCTGAAAAGTGATGGAATCCATTTTTAAACCTGTTTTTGACATTTCTAATTGGTGTACATAAACATAAATGACATCCATGTACATATTTTCTAAAGCAAAACTGATGCATTGTTTATGCATATCAATTAAAAAAATTAGCATTATTTTACCTCGCATTGACAGGACATTGACCTTACTGAGGCCAAATGGTACAGTGACTATCGAACCACTATCGAACCACTATTGAATTATACGTATAAAACTACTCATAAAACATGTGTCGCATGACTCGCATATAACTTTTGCTTAAAGTGACCTTTTGTGACCTGACCTTGACCTTGACCTGTGCTCAGTATCAAGTATGAGACTTATGCTCATAAGGTACGGTACCTCAATCATACATCTGATATGACTTTGGCTGAGTTTGGGCCCGGTGCTGTTGATTTTACGGTCTTAACATCCCTTAAAAAGAAGACGCTAGAATTTGGCCTTTGACCTGACATTGAACCGCCATGTGACCTCAAATTGAAAAAATAAGCATACTTTAAGTGTATCTCTTAGAGGGTTTTCGAACGCTACCTCGCGAGCTTCGGTGCGACTATTGGTTCGCGAGATAGTCGGATCGATAGTTGCAAGCACGAGTTTCTCATTGCCTTTTGCTACACTGTTGTTCTGTTGCTGAGCAGAGCAGTTTCTAAAAATGTAATCTGTCTTTGTTTCCAACAGCGGACTTGGCAGTAAAAACAAGCAAACGGTAATTGAATTGCTGTTACACGTGAGCTATAGTTATAAGAGAGAATGAGATAAAAGAGAAGGAGATAAAAAGAGAAGGAGATAATAGAGAAGAAGATAAAAGAGGAGATAAAAGAGAAGGAGATAAAAGAGAAGGAGATAAAAGAGGAGGAGATAAAAGAGAAGGCGATAAAAGAGATGGAGATAAAAGAGAAGGTGGTAAAAGAGAACGAGTAAAAAAGGGAACGGATTACAAAGGGATACCGAACTAAAGTTAATGACTGTCAAAGTAATTACAAATAGACTCGTGTTCCCGAGTGTCCATGGCCAAGCCTCGGCTGTTCGTAGGAATATGCTGCTGGATCCTGCTGTGTACGTAGTTAGCTATATCCCGTCCCGTACCACCCCTCCGCAACACTCCGGAAGGCCTCTACAAGACAGCGAGCTTTACTACACGAAGTAGGAAGCCGCAAACAATATCGTAACAGAGAATCAGGCACTTGTATAAATTCCGTGAACTCATGGCCATGTAATTCGTAGTAGTATAATCAAAGTCTACCTTCATTTACGCCCCAGTGATTCGTATTTTGCAGGCTGGCCCGACATATAGCTACGGTTTGGATCCGGTTCCGGGTACAAATTAAAAGCGCGAGAATTCATAGTGAAATCTTATTGCTCATTGAGTGAACTTACAGGATTCTTGGAATTCAGCCAATGGGAAGTTTCTGTGGAACTTTGTCTGAGACAGAAGAGCCAGTCTGCTATTTTCCTGATCAACTGAATTTTTGGCGGCCCTCTTAAATATAATTCAATAATGGCAATGTGCAGCAATTCGCTTAGTAATTATGATGTAACACATTGATAGACATTATATATAGGTATGAACATAAATTACAAATTCCGCGAAATATTAGGACCAGTAGCCAATGTTTTCAAAGTCATTGTTTAATCAAGATGTGTTTTTATATTCGATGTTTGTAACCGGTAATGCGGAGTCGACAAAAATTGTGCGCCTCCATCTCCAACTCTGGCTCCGACTCCGGTCTAATTGCGGTTGCCAACTTCGTGCTAGATAACAATATCTGCAACGCCAGTTATTATTGTCTTCCTTTTCCGTTTGTTTGTTTCTTTATTTGTATGTTTGTTTGTTTGTATTTTAACATTACTTAAGAGTGCAATAGCGCTAAGTCACCCAAGAACGGGCGTGGCGTGCCGACCGTGCATTCAGCCCAGCCGCGTCCGCCTGCTGGCTGTCTGCAATTCCCCCGAAACGTCCCCCGAACCGAGCGGCAAGCTCAGCTGCAGCCGCCGATGGACTGGGAGCCACCAGCACAGCTCCCAGAAGCTGGGCTTCAGCCCCAGATGATTCCAGCTCATCTGCACTGTAGCTGCTACAGTAAATCCCTGACTTATCCTCAAGGGACATTGAACAAAGGTCATATTTTGAGTTCGATGGAACCTGGTCACCATGGCATGATTCGGAGCTTCTTGCCAAAACGAGTACGATATGGTTAAAATTGTTGTCATAAATTCTTCGGACGAAAATCTACCACCAAATGAGCACCTAAACTATACGTTTCTTCAGGGTATCCAGAAATGTCCCTTGATCATACAACCTTATTTCCTTCAGGCACTCCCAAAACCAATGGATTTTTTTCGAGAACCCACCTTGGGCAATCTAGTGAAGTCAATTGGTCACTTTCCTAACCGCAGAGATCCTTCCTTGGTTGTGATAATGCACGATAAGTTAGTTTCTGAAAAGCACCTTTCGCACGCTCGGAGGCAGTGTCGGCTATAATGGAGACACGCTGTTTGTCGACATGTCAACGCGCAGTCTCGATAGTTTATGTTGCAATGATCCAGATCGACGTTGCCAAAGAACTCAAAGTATCCGTCAAAATTAGTTAAAGGGAGATAATGACCTTTATATTTTAAAAAGGAATTCCTTCAACCCCCTGCACGGTAACAACACAGAAATATACACAGGAGGAGAATTACAGAACACGCTCCCCAAAAGGAAAGTTGAAGTTTTTAAAAATAGAAAACAAGTATTTGTTCGATTTTAGCGTATCGCCCATTCGGCCTTGGCCCATCCCTACAGCTTCTCTTTTGGAGAGATGATAACTGGCGCTGTTGATACCTTTACGGTCGATACCAAACAGACGGCCTGCTTTTTACCGTGATAGACGAGTTGGAAGTTACAAATGTCCCAAACGCGCCAAGGAAGATAACAAAGGTGCTAATACGCGATTACGAACTGTTTAATTGAGTGCTTACCCAAATCACCTGAATAAGTTGCAAAATATTCACGTCGAGTTCTAGGCACCTGAAATATTTTTGCTAATTGAAAATACAAAATTACAATTGTCATTCTGCGCTGATTTTATGTTATCATTGTGTTTAGTAGAAGTGTTCAAAACATCGTAAAATCAGCCGTTTGTCTGTGCAGTCAGATGTCGTTTGAACATGCTACTAAATGTTAAAAATGAGTGGACATGGTAAACAGCTAGTTAAAGATATGCATGTTAGGTGCTGTTTTGAGCATCATTAACACTTCTGCTAAAAAATATCCGCCATTTTGGACACGAAATTATTTGGAAGTTCAAATCACGTCAAATACTTGGCAAGTACCGTCGAAATCAAATGTAGAACGCTTGCCACCTTTGACTTCGAAGATTTTTTTATGTATGGTGTTATACAAAAAATGTGACGAATTTACAGTATATTTTTACCTCGTGTTCCTATTTCAACCCTGAACTCCATTTTATGATAAAAGGTCATTATTTCCCTTTAAGTTGCGTGGCCTGTCACTATGTATTAAGAGAACCTCTTCCAAAACAAGCTAAAAAACAACCGTACATGACAAAAAGCAGACTTTATACGTTTCAAGGTCGCCCAAATTGCGCAATCTACCGAAAATGGCCGACGTGCAAAAACGCGAGCTACTAAAATTCAGCCGAAAATGCAATAGCTGGACAATGCAGCAATAGCGTCGAATCCCGTTCACCGGCGAGTCGCCAAATGAGCTTGGCCAAAAGTAAAATTAACGGGAAGACCACTTCTGCTCTCACAACAGCCGTGAAGCTTCCGCAACCAAAGCGACTAACTAGCCACTCGTGATTTTTGACCGTGGGAAGATAGGATACCTCAGACTCTAAAAATATAATTTCGTCACTTTGGCCGAACCGCTTTGACTGGGTCCTTCGCAAAGGTGACTATGAAGAAGATGACAACATGAAACTTGTAGTCGCCAATACCGAATGTTTCGCAAACGACGTTCGAACTTATGCTGTTCATGTCTGTGGTGATTTTCCAACAGGGTGGGGCCCCAGTCCGCCATGCGGCCAGCACTCAAATATGTTGTTTGACTGAGCTCTCGAGGTTCTGGGGGAAGGGCAGACGGTATGACATCTGACCACTGACCAGGCAGCTGCCGAAGGGATGACTCTCATTTACTTTCGCGACGTATGAAAATGTAATGTAATGTAAATGTAATATCCGAAGGCGGGCGAATATGTCATGTACCAAAGCAATCGTCAATTAACCTTAGCCCTGGTGGGACTCATTTTTTCCAGCCCCTCAGGTTTTTCGCTTGCAATAAAAAAAACGGCGGCGAGAAGCGCCACCAAATTTTGCACAGCTGTTTAGACCTAAATCCGGCACATTTTGTGAACATTTTTACCCCAGATCATCTCAAGGCAGGTCACCAGGTAACGTCAAGTGACTTTGCACCCATAAATGTTGCGATCGGGCCTAGCCCACAGTTCTTGTTCGAGAGATTTGAAAGTTGACGGATTTAATGAAAGCATAGATAACTACAATTCGTTCATTTCGGACTTTTGATATTGGTACCTAAGGCAGGCCAATTTGTTTACCTCTCCATTAAATTCAACGAAGTAATATTCCAATGCTTCTTGGATTAGTCCCATGCTTTGGACTGATCCGTTCATTGGATCGGTCCAATGCATTGAACTGAAACGAATCGGATCAGTCTAATGCTTTCAGAATCATGGTACCTTTAGCCACCTTTGATGACCCAAGTGCAATTTTTAATCAGTCACTCCTCGAAAGGTCATCAATGTGATGCAACATGCTCTACTTGGATCGTGACCTTCATCTGAAGTCGAATTTTGAAGCTGACCATATAAGGTCATCATGTATACTTTTGCATGCGTCTTGACAAGAGAAACACGATGGTGGTTCCAAAATCATTGCACTATCTCTATTAGTTGAAAAGGTATGGGTGAAAGGGCGAAAAAACTATTGTCGTTGAACACGAAAATTTTAACCTTTTACGACCTCTGCGGTCCTAAATATTGATCTGTCAAAATGCATGGCATTTCTTTCTGGATAATTTCAAGAGCTTTCGAGTTCTTTTCGGTTTCCTCCTAGCTAGCATTGTTTCCGAGACGAAGAGAGTTTCCTGAAAAGGTTCATATTTATGAAAATTTACCTTTCATGATCCCTGGTGACCTCAATATTGCCTGAGCGAAGAAAAGACAGAATTAATTTCAAATGATATTGTTCAGAGTTTTCGAACGTTTTTTTATTTCTTTCTGAGTCTTTCTAGCTCTCTTACTTTTCGAGTTGTTGGGGGTCATCTTGACCCCCCACCACCACTGCGAATGAGGCTCAAAGGTTCACCAGGGCGCGGGTTAAAAGTCTCCTTTAACTCTCGGCTGGAGTTAGATTTGGTAAAATTGTATCGACTCCGAGTCCGACTACGACTCTCCGAAAGTACCGACTCCGACTCCGATTCCAACTCCGACTTGGATTCATCGTCCACCGAGAATAAGCTTAGTCTTTCAATCCAGTTGCAGTCAGTTTCCAAAAATCCGAAGACAATGAACCACATCATGGCGTCAGTGTTGCCACTCGTAGTAAGCACCCTGCTGGCTTTGGGCCGTCTCAAAGTAACAGGCCGCCCTCTGCCGCTGATGCCGCCGACAATGACGCGCCATTTCGTCCCGAGTGACGTCATTCTCGTATCGTTCGCGCGCCATTTTTGGAGAGTCGACGGGCCATAGAGTCCTGTTTGGGCCACTGGGACGGCGTGAGTCAACGGCTCAACTGTCAACCAAACTGTCAGTAATCAGTCTCGTGAGCTATTCTGGCCATACCGAACGGTAAAGGCATGGAAGTGTTGAAAAATGAAGGTATGTTAATGCCTGAAAATGTTGAAAAATAAAATGATGTGATGGCAGCATCTGATTGGAAGGATTGTTACGCGAGTCAGTTTGATAAGAATTATGACGTTAATATTCTTGAGCTAATATACCATAAGAATGAACAGTTTACCTGGCGTGGAAGCTATGCAGCAACGGTGACGTCGATACGCGTATTTTCGTCAACTCCGCTTTAAATGGTAGTACCTTAAATAGACCATACCATTCTTCGGAAAGTTAGAGACATCTTAAAATGTATAGTTGAGGACGATTGGAAATTATATCCTTGCAATTGTATACACAGATGCCACAAAACCAATCGTTGGATGGATTAAGTACGAAGAGTCATTTTTAGAGTCGTTAATAGAGAGGTCGTTTTTAAGTGTACCTGCCTAATTTGAGTTCTCTGCTTTTTATCCAACGTACTCGCATCTTCACAAAACTTCGTGTTTAATAAGTACCAACATAGGTACTGTCCACCATTTCTTGTTTGACATGAAATTCATTCCATACGGTGCCTCAGGGCCCCAGGCGGTGTTCCATGCCCTGTGGTACCTACCTTCTAATATCCGGGCGTTTGGTCGGCACCCAATAAAAGGTCCCGTTGGCTATATAAGGTGTCACGTGGAGGTTCACTTTAATGAGTAACTAAGTCAGGTTCCCTTCATGAGAGTTGCTATTTCTGTCAGGATCGTTGGACTTCCTTTACACTCCGAGAGTAGACAGAATGGTAACTGCAGGGCTTAGCCGTCCCATGACAACGCGTCTTCTACGACGTCCTACACAGAGTTACCCCGCACGTCTTCTATGTGGTCCTACACAGAGCTACCCCGCACGTCTTCTACGACGCCCTACACAGAGCTACCCGTCGCACGTCTTCTACGGAGTCCTACACAGAGCTTCTCTGCATGCCTTCTACGGAGTCCTACACAGAGCTACCCCGCACGTCTTCCACGCCGTCCTACGCAGAGCTACTCGCACGTCTTCTACGACGCCCTACTATCCCGCACGTCTTCTACGACACCCTACACAGAGTTTCCTCGCATGTCTTCTACGACGCCCTACACAGAGCTATCTACCCCGCACGTCTTCTAGGACGCCCTACACAGAGTTTCCTCGCACGTCTTCTACGACGCCCTACACAGAGCTATCTACCCCGCACGTCTTCTAGGACGCCCTACACAAATCTTTCTCGCACGTCTTCTACGACGCCCTACACAGAGCTACCCCGCACGTCTTCTACGATGTCCTACACATGGAGCTTCCCTGCACGTCTTTTCAGAAGCAGTCTCTGAAGCGCTGCTTGTTATTTGATGACGTCAGTGGGAGAGCCGTCCCATCTGGGCGGGAGTGCCGCCGAGGCGGTTACTTGGTCCACCGTAATGCAGACGCACTACACCCAACAGATTATGACGCTGGGAATAGCTCGTCCGGAAACGGAGTCCGTTGCAGGCTGCAGTTATTGCGTGAGCCGCCTCCGTCCCGGGGCAGGCCAAGGAGCCGCCTTGGGCCCGAATGGTGAGTGATTCAGCTCCACTATAATGGCGGGCTGACGCTCAAGAAAGTTCAGCGCGAGCTGCTGACACTGACAAAGCCTAAGGACTGGCACTGAGTGATCACCAGCGACAGAATTCTGAGAAACAAATCGAAATGAACAGGGATGTAGTTTTATGAAAATGCGTTGGGGTGTTCAAGGCTTGTTTCAAGACAGCCTTAATCTGTTGATATTGCGGAAGTAGTTGGGCGAGAGTCAGCGATTTTTTTTAGATATGGGTATTCCAGCAATAGTTGTTAATTATAACTGAAAATAAATTTACACTCCATTATGGTGTAAGCACAATTTTTTCCAGACCGTCTACACCCAGCTGTTCTTGAATCGTTTCACCAATGTATTTAGACGCCCATTTTGGTGTGAATTTACACTGATTAGTGGATTAGCACCCGCATTTTACACTGACCTGTAGTATCACACCACTAAAGACGACGTGTGTATCGTACAGTACGCGGACAACACTCAGGTTCTTGTGAGTGGGAGGCCCGGAGACATTCGTGCCCTTACTGAATCCATGGAACGAAATCTTTCGCTACTTTCCAACTGGTTCGGTAAATATGGCATGAAAATTAACGCTCAGAAAACCCAGCTCATATCTCTCGGT
>JARFNZ010124688.1:1495-11877 GCA_031763405.1 Balanus nubilus
TCCGTTCGACCTATCGTGACCTAATTATGTTCCTTTTGCCAGTATGTGTGGTATTCAGGTGGAAAGGGGCTTGCAAAGTTTGGTGACGCTGGAAAGCGGGCCGTTTCGCCCCCCCCCCCCCCATCGGGTTGAGGTTTAAGGTGTTCGATTTTCCCAATTTTCAGCCAATTCCGGCCTCCGTTCACTGAATCTCAAGAATCGTCCAGGAGTAGTGAAGAAGCATTGCATAGTCAATGCTCTACCGGAGAAAACATCTTGGTCAACAATGGCGAACCGAAATGTTTACTCAATCTTTATCCTGATAAAAAGTACTAGACCTTTACCACTTCCGTTGCGTCCAATGTTTTAGCAGCGTTTGAGGCTTTCGGTGTCGCTAAACTGAGTTAACTCAGCAAATCTCGCATCTTTAGGGCGTGACGTCATCTAAACAGTTCTGGTAACTAGGTAGTGTTGATTCAGCATTGGCCCTGAAGGTTGACATTGCCAAAGGTGCTGTTTGAAATGACTCATCAAGCAACACTGTTTCCTCATAGTCGTCACCCGATAACAATTTCCATTGACTTTCAAACCGCTTATCCTTTTCCGCCAATCTATACGTCGACCAGTGGCATTTGCTTTGATAATGGATGACCTTTATTGCAGAAGACGCGGTTGCATTGTGTTCTTTCTGTTTCTACTTTTTGAGGACTTAAACTTTAATGTCGGCAAAGGAAGAGAACATTACAGATGTCTCCGGTACGGCATCGTTTTGGTGTCTTTGATGAGAACATATTGCAATGACAGATACCATTTGGTATTATGAGAGTTTGGTGTATTTGTTTACTTGTCTGCAGGTGAAGGGTTGAAGTCCTATCAAGCCAGCTGTAACCTTCAAACTTCTGAGATATGACCAGAAATATGAGAGATGTACGATTTGAAAAATTGATTGCTGAAATAAATCTCAAAACGAAATATTGCTATGCCTTCATTTTCAAATATTTTAACCATGTCAAGTTTTTGTTTAACCATATCGTCATTTAAAATGTTAACCATCGTATATCACCTTGACACGTCCCAGAATATTTCATATAACCGACCACGCTTCATGTACATGCCTCATCACGCGAGGGCACACAATCCACAGCTGTGATTCTGGCTATGAGTCTCACATCCCAGTGAGGTGCTGAACACATGCTGGTTGCGGCAGTGGCCTTGTCATCAGTCGCCATCAAACATCATCAGAATCAGCGTCAGCCGCTGAAGAGGTCATGGACTTTAACTGAGACGATAGTGCTGGTTAGGTGACCCGTGACCGGAAATTGGACGGATACAGAACCATCTGAAAGTGGGAGAGCTGAAAGTGTTTCCCCATTGCCTCCCATCAGCTATAAACATTGGGCATGACAACTTCTGAGTTCCCCTTATGCGTGTGATAAGGTGTATATGTATCTTCGGCATGTGAAGCCTAGAGCAGGCTGGTAAGGATTAATTAATGTACTGATAATACAAATACTTATATGTGTTCAACAAGGTGGCAACTCGTAATATGTAAGATGCTTCTAAACCACGCACTGGTTGGGGTCATTCGTATTACGATTTCGTTTTTTCGGATGCTGTGAAAAAGAGCGGCGCTAGCACCGCCAAATTGACAGAGACGGGTATTAGAAAATCAACTCCGTATAGTGAGTGAAAACTTTTACCCCAGGTTAACTCAGGTCGGGTCACCAGGCCACGTCAAATGATCTTACCTTCAGAGACGTTTGTGGACATGCTTAGGCCACAGTGTTTGTCCGAGAAATTTGGAACTAGAAGGATGTCATTAGTATTACGGCGTAAGCACCAACGATTTGTAGATTTTCGCAGCATTAGGCAATTAGGTTATTATATTGCCTAGATCAGCACTTCTTGTCTTTGAATGCCTAATATTCTACATCTTTTACACCAAAACTTTTCTCAAAGCGTTTCATAACTTTTCAGAATCTTGTCAGCGCAATAATCATTCTTGAAAACGGCTGTTGCTTTGAATTCTGGAATGGGGATCATTAACAGTTAGTTCTTTAGCATATATTCCGATTTCTTGCAATTTCATAGTTTGATATTTGGGCATTTAAATAAAACTTTTTTTTATCCTTTTTTAGCAAAATAAAAGAAATTAAAAAAATCAGAAATTGACATTTTGTAGAATTCGTCATTCCATGTGCTTTTAAGTTTCATATTTGCATTTTGCTTTAAAATTGAATTCTGTTTTCCAAACATTCTACACTTTCCGGTCAAAAAATGACATGTAGTGACGTCACTGAAATCGATATATCTGAAAATTTTCAGACGGAACTGCCATTTTTTCACAGAAAACGTCCAAATTGATGAGCAAGCAGCTGTATCCAATTTTCTGCCGAAATCTGTAACGATTTATAATTTATTCAGAAATCTAAGGGACGGGGGCTATCCGACCTCCTCGGAGTGGTCGTGTGGTTTTGAACTGAGATAACCATAATTGCAGCGTGACTATATAAACCACATGATCTAAGGCTCATTTGTCCCAAAACTCTACCTTTTTGAGTTGGTGGATTTTGTTTTGCCACTTGCACTAACTATCCGATGTACCCTCTGACATCGGATCCCATGGCTGCCGGGCCAACGGTTGAGCGTCTTGCCCAGCGGCCCGAGCGGTCGGAGGGTGCGCCGAGCTCAGCCGGCCATTGCAACCTGTAACTGCTCGCGTCCTACGAACTAGAACTTGCTGATGCCTCCAATGATATCCATGCACTATTAAAGCCAGTGCAATATTTGTGGTTTCACATCAGAATATCCATTACTGCCAAGTTTCAAGGAATCTTTTAACGTCGTCATTTTCCTTTATTGAAATACACTGGAGCCGCATTGGAGTCTAGTCTAGATGCAAATATTGTTGTGCTTAGAGGAGTTGTTTTCATCTGGAGGGTTATATGTTTTCCACTCCTTTTGATGACCAGGACTTCTCCGAACCCTCCCCGATTCCGCAGATCGCAATTGGCAGCTTCAAGTCATGCGGTACAGCATAAAGACAGGCGTTTACTGCTGGCGCCATCTAGGAACAGTGATATAAGTAAGCGTGTGCTGTTGCATTTAGCCATAAGCTGTGCCCAGAAAACGTTTGTTTTCACTTCGGTCCGATCACGGTTCAGCGTCAATCCTGTTATGCAGCCTGCTATACAGCATTGTGTCTATCTTCTTGTGTTCATCATCCCACCTGGTCCATCACCTCCTTTACATGTAGCACTCTGTAAATAGTATATCATAACTTTGTTTAACGGGATAGTCCATCTTTAACGATCATCGGATCTATAACATGTTGTATTACGATTCCAATGTTTTTTTGGCAGATGACATGGCTTTCCCAGATGTGATGAAAATCTCGAATATAAATAGATACACCCTCTGACATCGGTTCCCTTGGCAGTGGCGCTAACGGCCGTGTGTCAAGCCCAGTCACTTGAGCAGTCTGATACTGTCCGGAGCCCAGCCGGCCGTTAAAACGTGCATCGGCTCACGTCGTACTAAACAGAAACTTGCTTGTTCTTCCATGGAATATTAATATACTGTTAAAGGCAGCGCAATATTTGTAGTATTCGCCGCAGAATGCTACAAAACGGTTTGGGAAATTACGGTGTTCAAGAGATATTCCCAGCTCTAACTTAGCTTTATTATGTGAAAGAGACAGATTATTCCGTTTAGCAGTTCAGTCCTTTTGGAAGTTGGTCTTTAATCATTGCGTTTCCAAAAACTAGGTGCTGTTTTTGAATAGCTAATGTGAAAAATAAGCTTGAAATGAAGATTGCAAACGACTGAGGGCATTTTATTTAAAAACGGAATGAACTGTTAAAACGGAAGACACTGGCTCTATAACATACTCAATTTTAGTTTTAGCCGGCAATGTCCCTTTAACGCGCAACTGACGGGGAGAAAAATCCCCCTGCCTAATATTTATGATAGCCAATAGCAAAAAATCCAATAGTGCTATCCACGTAAAACTTCCCGTACCTTCTTGAACACATATTTTACATTGTCTGCAAAGTAGTGAGACGATTTTGTCGAACATATCTTTAGTCAAAGCAAATCTAGTGACATCACTACATGTAACTTTCGAGCGAAAAATGTTAAATGTTTAAATTGCGTCAAAAGTATAAGTTCAAAGAAAATGCAAATAAAAAAGAGCAAAAGACGTAGGATCACAAATGATATAAAATGGCTATATCGATGGCATTTTTTTCGGACTATTGTCTTCGCCTTGCGTGTAAGATGTTACGCAACGTTTCGGCCAGTGATCTCTCTGGCCGTCTTCAGGTGATACTTCATTGGTTGGTGGTAAGTTCATTGTTGGTTGCAATGTCCAGGTCCTTCTCAGGACCAACCAACAATTAAATTACCACCAACCAATGAAGTACCACCTGAAGACGGCCGGAGAGACCACTGGCCGAAACGCTGTGTAACATCTAACACTCGAGGCGAGGACACAATAGTCCGAAAATTATTTTCCTCAATACCAACGACTCGTCATTCCGCAAAAATGTCTTTCTGTGATTTTCAACTTCTTAAATTTTGTCCCAAGATATTGCATCTAATTTATTTTGTAAAAATATCCACAAAATAAAAGAAATAGATAAAAAAGCGAACCATTTTTCTCGAGAACTAGGTATGAACAATAATAGAAATAGATGAAAAATAGATGAAAATGGAATATTTTCAAGAGAACTAGGTATGAATAAAATAAAACTCAAATTTCAAACTTCAAATCAATACCATTATTTTTGACTGAGTAATTACTTTAAAAGTGTGGAAACTGATAACGTAATTATAATGGCGTTTCTGGAATTTCTTGATCACGTACAAAAAGAGCACCATTTGATTTGGTCTTATTTGACCTAGCCTTGACGCTATTTTGATAAAACCTTAAATTAAAAGAGTTTAGATAACAAATATATCGTTAATATCTAATCATTCAACTGAAATGACGCATAAAACGTGCAACACGACTCATATATAACTTTTTGGGAATATTGACCTTTTGTGACATGACATTGCCAATTGCCATTGACCCGTACTTAGTATGAGAACTATGCCCACACATATTATCACCTAACATTTGATAGTACTTCGGCGCAGTCTGGGCCCAGAGCTGCTCATTGTACGGTCTCTACGGTCCGAAACGCGAACACGCCAGTTTTTGACCTTTGACCTGGCCTTGAACTGATCTCAAACAGGAAATTTTGAGTAACTTTAGGTGGGTCTCATTGATAGCTATCGGATGCCGTTTTGAAGGTCATGCAGTGATCATTGGTTCTGGAGATAATCTGGGGGGACACTTCTTAGTTCTTGCCCCTCCCGACAATGGTGTTCCGCTGAGACCCCAATCAATGACAGTTATTGAAGATCATATACTGGAACAGGGAGGTTGATGATAACTTCAAAATACAATTTCTTTGGTTTGCCTCGGCCCTCGAGCATGTACTCATTCACAGCTGAGTGAAACAAACTTAGGTGAACTTTGTTAAGTGTTGTGCGAAGCCGTTCATGTCATGTCCAGTTGGCGCAATTCAATGCCACTACGAATTCTACTCTCATTCACGTACTGTGCAGTACCCTGAGTCCTGACTATTACTGAGAAGTCCGAATTTTCCGGGAAGCTGTTTATGCAGAAAACAAGTTTTCCCGTTCCACTCGGATCGATACAAGGATGTGCCAAGTTTTTTTTTTAGTTTTTAGTTAGTTTTAGTTTTTCAGTTTTTATTTTAAAACGTAAAATTATGAGGAAACAAAGCTACCACGTACTGTCTGCATACGTGGCTTAAACCTTCCCATAATAATTGACACTGCATCGATTATATCAATCCACACTTACTAGTGCCTGTTAACACTGGTTGAGTTACACATCTGCAATGTTAGTAGATTCGACGCGCGCCACTGCAATTTATCGCTTTAATTTAAGCACGACCAACTCACTAATTGCTCCACAATGAAACGGACACCAATTAAGCGAACTTAAAGCAGGCAGGGGGTGGATGAATTCCAGACGGGCCCAGCGGTGCGGCTCGTTTTTGAGAGTGGTGATTAAGTCTGGCACGTCCAGCCTCTGGGCAGGCGAATCCAGCTCCAGAGCCGACTTGAAACTGGCATTTATTGGATAATACAATCTAAGATACGGCGCAGTCGCCGCCGCGGCGGTGCAGCTGGCGGACAGAGTCAGGGTGGTGGTGGGGTCGTCAGAGGTGGTCAGGTTAATAGTGGGCGGAGCCAGTGGTAGTGGGTTTAATGGTGGGCGGAGTTAATGGTAGCGGATTAGGTGGCAAATGGAGTTAGTGGTACCCATAGAACAGTTACAGTTAGAGAGTAAAGCAACTAGCAGCAGCATTTGTACTTGAAGCAGACAGTCGTCGGAAGGGTTTGGCAATCGTAAGAGTAGAGTAACCATATTGTAAGTGGCGAAAGAGCTATCACGTCGCGGAGGGAATTTTGAATCGGTTATAATCTGACGGATATATGGCGATCGATGTAGTTTCTCATAAGTCATAGCATAGCAATCTGAGATGACACCAATAAATGATGTCTGCCTTCCGCCGGCCATTTCCGACCGTGATTTCCTCCGGATAACGCTCGTAGCGGATAAAACTGTAGACCCTTACCGCCGCAGCTCTGCCAGATCTCCTCTTCGCTTTCTGCGACGGAAAGGCTCTTACGCCAAACAACATCCGCTAGAAATCACAGCTCGCTCTGATCAAAAAGCATTCCTTTCGCAGTGAGAGACTACGCGCCACACTTACCGAGACGAAGAACCGACTTGCTTCCGAACGGTGTCCACTTCCCGGCAATGGAAAACGATCGGACCGCTTTCCGTGAAAACTCACGGCAGCCTTCGCCACGTGTTGCTAAGCTTGAATCTCCCCGCCCATGAATGAAGCTAGTTTCAGAACAATGATGAGATGTTCGACTGGGGGTTCTCGTCGGCCAGTGATGAAATCTCCTTGCTCCCATAAAGCGCTAGCTGCGCCCAGACCGGCCGTAGCATCGATAGATTGAAAAGCCGCCGCTTTGTTCCCGCTGGACAAAAAGATGGACAACTTAATTCCAGCATACAAAAAGTGTCGGAACCTTTCTGCTCAATTGACTGCGTTGTCATTCTAACTCTAGGCATCAGTAGGCTGCTATTTTCGATATTTCGCCAAACAACGACATTGATCTTGCGTCCGGGGTCGGGCGGATTTTGCTGCGTTTGTTCCGAGCGAGGATCCTCCACTTCGTCCACCTCCCCCCCCCCCCCCCCCCCCCCCCCCGTCCGCGCCAGAACGGCTCGAGACCCTCGGCGACTTGTGCGGCCAGCCACCAGCTGATCAGCCTAATCTATCAGTCAGCTGACGACCCACAAGGTCGGAGCGCCTGGGACGATCCCAACCGACGAGCAAATCAGCGTCCAACGAGCCGACTGTCGAACTGCCCTCGGGCGCTCCGGCTCTGCCGAACTCCGCCGAGCGCCGGGACACCGACAAAAGCAGGCCGGAATCCAACAAACTCCCGGAGTGATTCGATCCGCGCTCTCGAGGCAGCTGAAGTGGCCGGAGGCTGGCGGAGTCCGCGCCCGGCTCAGATGTCCCGAGGCGGTTCTGCTGGCGGCAGCCGGTCCCGATTGCGTCGGTAGACGAATCGGGGCCAATGCACGTGATTTGATTTCGATCTGGAGCGCACGTGTGCTCCTCTACCGGAGCTTGCTTCCTCGCTCTGTACGAGAGAGAATTGAACCGCTTCCCTACTCACGTTCCTATTGGTGAACAAAGAACAGAAATTAAGGATGAGGGGAGGGAATTAATCTATATGTGATAGCGGGTCGTGGTAATAGTAGGTACGAATTGAGAAAAATCGCTGTGACAACAATGAGAGACATTTGCTACAACTCCTACTTAGATCTATAAAACGTTTGACTTCATTATTTGTTCTTGCTCTATCCCGAAAGGCCCATCAAACATGCCAATCAACATTTTAGGATTGCTGTTATTCACGACAATATGTCAGATTAGCAATGCAGTACCCTTGACATAAAATAGGCATGCCAAAAGTTAGAAACAGAAAGTGGTCGTTCACCCTTTAAATAGCTTGGTCGACACAGTACCAAATGCTCGCGGACTCCCCTGAAAATAAATAATTGCTCACCGAAGTTGGGGACATCCTGGTAGCACATGGACAATTTCTCCTCTCGCAGAGAAAGAAGAACAAGTAAAGCCAGTTCTGAAGTACGTTTCTATGTGGAGCGTAATTGGACAAGTCCCGCGCGGAGTTTGGGCAGTCTGTTCGGAACGTGCCCCGCGGAGCTCAATGAAGCCGGTCGTAAGAAGACTTCCTTTGCTGGCGGCGACGGACCGAAATTGAAACTCACGGCAGGCGTATTGCGTATAAGCTTGCGTAGTCGTCCCAATGACTACGACTACAACAAAGGACTACGCATGTTTATACCCGCGCCGTGCCAGAGGAGATGTTTAGAACCCTCTCGTTTTTTTGACAATAGCGGAAAAACAGCAGCGCAGTGCTGCTGTTTTTGGAACACGTGTTTGGGCATCAATTACGCACGTTGTGTACAATGACGCCCTCGTCAGGTTTTTCAGGTCAGGCAATAACTCACGTCATGCCACGTGACCCAACCTCCCAAAAATGAGTTCTTACCACGCCTAACTTTCCGGCCGGTCGGTTTCAAACTTTAAGATTTTATAAGGTCATAAGTACCTACATACAATTTGCATGTATTGTATTTTGGAGAATGGTAACCTGAGATAAGATTAGGTCAATTGAGTTTTTTTGTCAATAACTCTTGATATAATAAGGAAAGAATGGTATCAAAATGGTACCAATGTGCTTGTCTCCGACGCATCGACCCATATGAAACATGACTTATTGGGTCACAACGTGGCGTTGACCTGAGGTCAAGTTTGTAAATTGACCTCACAAAACCACCATGTTGTGTATATTTCGAAGCGTCTTGATGAGAGTACCACGGTGTTATAAACAAAATCCGTCTCATTATTTGATAGAAATGATTCGCGAAAAGAAGCTTGGCCAGAAAACGGCCCTTTGACTTTTGATGACCTCTGGAGCCTAAAATATTGATCACTCAATCATTTAATTATTGAATAAATAACATAAACTACCATGTTATATATTGTGTTCATGCAGTTCGTGTTATCTGCGTTTCATGTTATTATGTAGTTCATGTTATCTACGTTCCATGTTATCATGTATATAGTTAATGTTATGTATTGTTCATGTCACCATATAGTTCAGATAGTTCATGCTATCTATGATTATTGTAATCTAAAATCTTAGGTCACCTAAGCAAAATATCACTTCAAGAGCTTTCGATTGTTTTTGTTTCTTTCTAGCTAGGAAAGTATCATTGATAACTGGGAGTTTAAGAAGCTATGTACCGCTTGAATTTGACATTGAATTGATATTTAATTTGACTTCGATGACCTCTGGCAACCTCAATATTGACCTGAATCAAATAGTTCTGAAATGATGTTTATGAGCTTCCGAACGTTTTTTGTATGTTTTCCTCCTAGTGCCATAGGTGCTGAGTTAGAGGGAGAGATGTACAACCCCCCCCCCCTCGCTGAGCACCGGCACGGTGCGGGTTAATCAAGTGTCCAAGAACTTTGCATAGAGGTATTTTAGAACCAGACCGCTCGCTAAGCAAAGCATGTTGCCTGGACCGGGAGTTCCAGTCGGATCTCTCAATTCGAGTTAAACGACAGAACTTGGTGGCGAAAGTCAACCGTTTTCCCAAATCCTGGCGACTTCTGCCCACTGCTGATGTCTTCCTCCTCAAATCATTGATTAAAAAAATATTGTTTTGGAACAGGACGAATTTAGAGTTCCGGAAAACAAGTTAAGAATTTTGATTGTTTGATAGCCTCTACGTACCTTCTTAAGCTCACTAAAAACACACATTTAAACCAAATGAAATTCGAATTGTTCTCGTATTACACTGAAGAGGTCTTTAGAGTTTGTAAATTGTGATGTTAAAGTGGCAACATATATGGGTAACCGTTAATATAGGTGCCTAAGATTCAAAAACGATTTTACAGCGTGAGATGTCAGTTACACATCAAACCGCAAATCCAATTCAGGATCTCTGAATTTGATTGCGTTTTTATGTGTGACTCATAAGAACGAAGTCACTTTTAACTGGCCTATGGGAATGCATCATCGTTCATTCCACTTTCAGCACCCTAATCAAAAACAAAAATTATATCTCCCTTGTCAGTATGTCTGCTGGGGCGTAACACCTACTGGACAACGGTGTCTCCCCTTTCCCTCCCTCCCTCTCTCCCTCCCTCCCTCCTCCCTCCCTCCCTCCCTCCCTCCCTCCCTCCCACACACCCTCC
>JARFNZ010124699.1:0-11873 GCA_031763405.1 Balanus nubilus
GTATAGTTCCCGAGATAATGGCGGAAATTCCCAAAAATATCAATATTTAGGAAATTTTGACCTTTGATGACCTCTGGCGACCTCATTTTTGACCTGAGCGAAAAAATGATTGAAGCAGTTTCGAAATGATTTGTGACGAGCTTTCGAACGCTCTTTTTCGTTTTCCGTTAAGTGCTATAGGAGCCGAGTTAGAAGGGGGGGGGGGTGTTCGAACACCCTCCGGCACGAAGCGGGTGGCTCGGAGCACCGGCACGGCGCGGGTTTTAATGTATAAAACAAAATCGGTCGTTTTTTATAGTCTTAGTGACGTCATGTCACATTTCCGGTCAAAACTCAACAAATGCTTGATCGCTCAAAAAACATCGAGTATTGAAGCAAATTTCAAAGAACGTCAAAAGAAAGTTTCCTCATTTTTTTAAAGAAAGAACATTTTCTTCAAAATGGCTATCTTGGATATATACAAAAATCATTTTTGACACTAAAATAAGAAAAAATATGATTTTTGGGGGGAAGAAATTGCCAAAAAATCAAAAATTTTGAAGTTGTTACAGCAAATATATGTGATGGAAGTACATATGAGCAATTGCGTTACCAAAATTTTGAATCAGTATATTCTTTTTGTCCTTGAAATGACTCCAATAAGTATAGTGTACCATCCGATGACGTCATTTTGTTCTAGACCGCTTACGTAAAAACAAATGACACCATTGGGTGCCTTGGACAAAACTGGTTCATAACGTGTGTTTTTTTATTACAAGTTATGAATGCAAAAAAATGACCTCATTTGACCTGACCCCTGACCTTTGCTCAAAATGGGGTCAGATTGTAAAATGACCGTTACCATCGAATTGTACGTCTGAAACAACCCATAAAACATGTGTCACAAGGCTGAAGTGTAACTTTTGCACATAATGACCTTTTGTGACCTGACCTTGACGTGAAATTAGTATGGTACTCACACAGTAGCAGTGTCTTTTCCTAATACGCGGAAGTATTTTTGCTGAGATTGGACTCGCTGCTGTTGATTGTTTGGTATCTACAGCCAATAAATCGAAAACATGTGGTTTTGACCGTTTACCTGACCTTAACCTGGTACATGAAACATGACCTTGTTAAAAAAAATATTAAGTGCGCTTTAGTGCGCTTAAGTGCGTTTGCCGCCTTGCGTGTCCCGCTGCGACCCTAGATTTGGGAGATACGAGTGGGTAAAATCCCCCCCCCCCCCAGCGCACAGCGGGGTTTAACCGATTTAGCATCGCAAAACAAATCAACCCCTATAACTTTCTTTGCTTACATCCTTATAGGTCAGCGATTAGAAAACAGTTAGATAGCCAATTAGTCAAGGAATACATTACAATAAACAACAAACATGTTGCAGGGTTATTGCAACGATGGGATTGCAAGCAATATAGACAATTGTAGTGAACGTTGGACCTCAAGATATCACGGGATTGAATTGTATGTTTCGTATTGAGACAATTACTGAGGTGGTGTTTTGCTGACGAATCGTGTTTGAGTCCATTCTGGAACAACTTATGTTATCTCGCACACCCAAATGTTGATTTTAGTAACATGCAATACTGAGGTTTTCAAGATACTAGTCAACCTTTCGGGCAGAGTCCAAAACTTTTACCTTCATAATTTGATAATTTTGAGGAGGTAATTACTAACATTTTCTAAAAAAAATAGATTCGCAAAAAAACGGCTTCACCCCTCTCCCTCCGGAAAGACGGAATGATTACTGTATTTCTGTTTGGTGTTAGGTATAATAATGAATATGCATATACCTTTAGGTAAATATGAGCTCCCATGATGTGTCGTAACTTGGAAGGAAATAAGCGCGGGTCCCAAAAATGAATCCCGGGATCTGGCCCCGAGGAGCTGGATCCTGGATCCCTAGGGATCATGGATCTACTTCTACATTTTGTCGACAGATCCCCATTCGAAGTAACCGAGATATCCGCTCGGTTCCGGATAGTAAAAGCAGTTTTGTGTTGAGACCTAAATGGGTTCCAGATCCATGAATATGTTTTTGGATGTCGTATTTCCAGATATTGGATTGTCAATTTGTAATCAGTTGTAAATGGAACATACATTATCGTATATCTTTATTAATATTGCGTCAAACCATACGGTAGTTATGACATAGCATCAGTTGGATACTTCAATTTCAACATCCCTTGAAATCATAGATCCACTATCATGTTTTCATCATGGATTCTGTGGGATCTGAAACCATCAACTAAAATTGATTCAGGGATCCAGTGGAATCCAATATGTATGACGCTTCATTTTATCTCGTTATCCACCCTGATAAAAGATCCGATATAACAGTTTGTTGACAGGTTTTGTGGGAATAGATCGTGCTCTGAGATCCATGCACAATCATATATCTGCTCGGATTCCACCATATGTCTCGTTTATGGTGAAGCTGGCTATTATAATATAATGTTATAAGCGCTTCCACTAAAGATACAAATGTTATTCAGTTCCGATACGGTACACTTCCGACGCGGTAGACTACAGTGGATAGTATGAGCCATCAGCTAGGTCAGCACTGAGGTCGGCGAGCAGGTCGTAGCCTGAGGCCTTTCCGGTCACGTGATGAATTCAGTCATGCTTTTGAGCCTTGGGCTGTTGTTGAGTGGTGCTTCTATGCCATGGTTTAAATTAAAATCCCTCAAAAAGTGAGGTTAGATCATATGCTAAGGCTTGGGTACCATCACCCAGGCGCTCAAGTAAATGCAGAGACGTCTTGCAAAATGCTGCATAGAAGCTGAGGCTCACATTTGCGCACTTTTATACTGCTTGCCTTTTTTTAAGCAGCGAGTTGGATGCCTTGAACACGAGTCTCGAGGGCGCGACTCGACGGTGGCTCGCCGCCAGCTCTGCTGCGGCCCGACGGCGACTCGCAGGCCGCCCCGCCTCGGCAACACTCCTCCGCGGCCGGGCTGCGGAACCGCGTCGCCACGACCACAGACCCTAATATGCGCGTACTGCCCTCAATCCTCCGTACAGACCACACAAACACCCGATATAAACTCACGACGATACAACACTTAAAAATAGCATTAGCTATACGTTGCAGCCAGTTTCGCCCACTTGTCGTAATCGCGCATTTCGCCCTTTTTGCTTGCAATGCACCTTTCCGCTTGCATGTCTCTCTTTAATATATTTAACAAAAACTCCATGGACAATATAAACTTGTTTGCTATCATTATTTTACCTACGAAAATAGTATGATTTACAATTGGTGATCCCTTATACCCTAAAATGACCACTTTTTTGTTTAAGACCGAGATGCTTTGAATCAGGTTTATGTTTTGAATATACAATTCAACCTCAGCCCAAAAACGTTCCACTGATGGGCATGACCAGAACCTGTGTATTATGCCAATCTGATATAGTAAACGATTGGTCGCTATGATTTTTGTCAAAATTTTGTATTGTAATGTTTGATATGCCACGGAGATCATTTCTTTATTCAACTTATACACTTCTACCCAATCAATCTGGCCTAGCTCTTGTTCCAAGCCTGACTCCCAGGTGTTACTAGCGTCTTTGTACTTATTGCACAGGGGGATTTTGTATATGTATTTTTACCTTGTTTATGGCTGATGATGTTTTGAATGCTTGGATGTATAATAGGGTTCACTTCCTTTGTTTTTCTTTGCCTGTTTTTCCATTCGATAGGCAGGCTCTGCACAAGCCCTAGGTAATCAAGTGTTGTTCCATTAAATTCATATATATATATATATTTTAACCCTTCATATAAACAAGATTTCACCATTGTCCTTTAACAGGTTATTAATATATACTATTCCTCTCTGTTTCCAATATTTTATTTCACAATTTTCACATTTTGTATGGTTCGAAAAGCATACAGAGTGCCTACCAATGTTATATATGTCAGCACTGATGCTCTTATCATATTGCGCCATTGCTGTCATTACTTCTGCCCAAAATGTATTGGATGTCTTTCTAGCCACTTGCATCAATGATACTAAATTGCGCTCCCATATGCTATTTCTTGCCTAAATAGTTTGCACCAGTCATGGTTACCGATGATTTCTCTCCTCACCCAGGTAGCTTTTAGCGCCGTCATATGTATCTATGTCCACCATAGTCATACCACCATCCAGACAGTGCTTGTATTAACTGCTTCTTTTCACCCTATCAACTTCCCCATTCTAAATGAACTGAAAGAAAATTGCTCTGAATTTTCTCAATTTACTACTCAATTTACTCAATGTATACTCATTGACTTGGTAAATAACATCCCAACGCACATTCTAATGCATTTTTTTCGGCGGGACCTGGTGGTACTAAGAATATCGGTTTTATCGAATGTAATTATAATTTTAGGCATCACAAAAGATAAGGCAATATTATTATCATGTAATTGGCTTCCCGATTTGTGCAATCTTCGTATTTTAGCTACTAAATGAACTGCAACATACCATTGCATAACGCTGTGACACGGTAGCCACGAACAAATGTACGTATATTGCCTCATCGTCACATTTACCAAGACGCTTACATCACCGGTCACCGTTTTTTTTAAAAGGTGGGTAAACTCTTGTGATTGAGGCTCCATTTCTCTACGAACAAGCTTTTTAATAATCAAATAAATGTGATATTCGTGGTCCATGGACATTTTGCAGTCGATTGGTATGTATTTTGTTACGAAATTTGGGAATTATTCTTTGGGACTTTTGAGAGGCTAGACCGGCCGAAACGCCCACGGTGCAGCGGGGCGCGTTCGGCCTAAGACCCCGCAGGGCGCGGCTTACGTCACCTTGTGGCAGAGTGAGATGAATGAATATTGCCTAGCGTGGAGATAACATCAGCCACTGCCATCACAGCAGCGATTTGAGGGGAGAGGGGGTGGACATTCCCGGCTACTAAACCGTGTCAACATTTTAAAACAAAAAGATTAGAGCATTCACAAATCTCCTCAATTTCTTACGACCAATTACAGAGTCAGGAAATTTTAACTCTAATGTCCGGATAGAAATTATGTTGTAAATACAAGATAACTTGAGTATACCAACGATCATGCGAACGGATCGACAGCTATGAAAAAGAGTAGTGAAAAACAATGAGGTACAGCGAATTACGGTGAATCAAAACAAACCACGAATGAAGAATGCGTATCTATGAAGTGAATCTGATCGGAAATAATATCGACCGTTAAAAATATAAAACAGGCAGAGATTAAAATAATAATAAAAGTAAGAGCGATCAGTAACAGAAGCAAATTTAGACAGATACAATCAGAGCCATCCAGCGGACCGATTTTTAACCATAGCTTAGTCGGCACCGACGATGCGGCTGCGTCGGCTGCGATGCGACCGCAGCGACATCGGTGGGAGCGCAACAAAACTATTCGTGCCGCTATAAAACGCGTCACACCGCTAAACCTCTCACACTCATATGCCTTGACATTTGAAAAATGCAGTTTCGGAGTCTTGTCGATAAAGGACCAAAGTCCTATTTTCAATCAAACAATACATAGAATTCGCGTTACGGGGGTTTTCCTTTAGACGTGCGTAATTAGGGACGTTTACCCTACGACACAATTTGCCAACCTATCAATAAATATTTGAAGTCAAAGTTGGCAAGAGTTCCACGTAACTGCCACGTAACTGATTTCGACAGTACCGGCCAAGTAGGTACTCGACATAATTTGACTTTCCAAATGATTCCGGAGCCAAGATACCAGCTATTTATCAGAAATGTTACGATGTCATGCTCCTGAAGCAATGCTTCAAGGGCATCGCCACCACTACGGACAGTACGGACAGTGTCCGTACAAGTTTGCGAACCTTCCAAAACTGTACGGACTGTCCCGTACAAGTTGTGTTGGCTGGCAGATGAAGGTTGAATATCGGGAATGACTACATATGAAATAATTTATCTGGCCTTTGTGTATGAAAATGCGCAAAAAAAATGCGTGAGGCCTTGAAAAAGGTAGTACCTACATGCGGTGTAAACTGTAGCTACAATCATTATTTTTCATTGCCAAAATAGTCTTAGGCGTTTGGTGAACAGTGTTAACATTTTCTTCTCTTGAGTTGAAGTATATGTATGTCATGTGCTCACTGTCGGTTGTGATTCGAAACGTTTATCAGATATGTAACATAAGACGTGTTTTATCATTTTGTTTATAGTAACCACTGACGTTCAGAACGCATATACCTTTATTTAACATGCGCTCTGGAGGGATCTCAGAATTAGCGCCCTTAAAAAGGAGGTGGGTAGAATCTGCCCTCCTTACGGGGAACTTTATTGTGCGCAATTTGTATGGCTCTTGGTGAATATCTTGAAGATATTCACCAAGAGCCATACAAATTACAACTAAAATACAAATACAAATACACATTTTTAAAGGCCAAATGAGGTAAAATTTGCCAGAATTTTCCTGATAAGAGCCGGAATATCCCACCTCCATGCTAGCTCAAAAGCCCGGAAGCATTAGCTGAAAAACTACAGCAGATAGGAAGGAACGGGAAAAGCAATCGAAAGCTCTTACCCCGCGCCCCGCTGGGGGGGGGGCAGAATCTGCCCCTCCCTGGTTTTCTCAGTAACTTCCAAACGAGGCTGGATATCGACGTCAAACTTTTAGTACCTTATCACGCATCAATTTGACAGCTTCACAAAAATTCAGTAAAATCGAATGGAATACCATTGTAGTAGTATACCAATGAATGACGTCACTTTTTAATTGCGTTTTGTTGCCATTTTTTGAAGTGGCACGAAAAGCAAATTACACCATTGGAATCATGAGGCAAACGCTATCAGAAAGAAGTGATTTTTTAAGGTAAATTAAGGTTAAAGAAGGTAAATTTCAAAATTTGACATTTTTGACCTTTGTTGGCCTGACCATGAGGTCAAACGTCAGAATTATTGCTACCATTGAATTATGCGTCTGAAATCAACCATATAATATGCGTCACACGATTTCCATATGACTTTTGCATATGGTGACCTTTCGTGACCTCAGACCTTGTTGACATTAACCTGTGCTTAATATGCGAGTTATACTCCAGCAGTACCTTCCACTCTTTATAAGGAGTGTTTTGGTTGTGTTTCGTCGCACTGCTCTTAATAGGCTTGTCTATACAGCCAGTAATCCGAAAACACTTGGTTTTGACCTTTGACTAAACTTTGACCTTTAAAAAAAATTAAGCATGCTTTAGAATCTTCTCACTGAGAGCTTTCGATCGCCGCCTCGCGCGACTCGCTACGGCTATTGGTTCGGGAGTTAAACAGGGGTGAGGGGGCAGAATCTCCCCCAAGTGTTCGGCTGAATACCCCAGCGGGACTCGGGTTAAAATTCCCCTATCGCAATGTTGACCTCAGATTTGAGCTCAGGTAAAGCTACAAAGGGCATCAATCCGCGCCCCGCATGGGTCTCCAGCCGAATGAGCCCCGCTGGGGGTGGGGGGGGGGGGGTAAATTTTACTCCAGACTATCAACAGCATCGAGTCCAAACTAAGCAAAAATACTTCTAAGTATTAAAGAAAGGTACTGCTAAAGTATGAGTCTCACACTAAGTACAGGTCAAGGTTGTGTGCAAAAGTTACATAAAAGTCGTGTGACGCATGATTTATGAGTTGTTACAGACGTAGAATTCGGCGGTAACGGTCATTTTACCATTTTCCCCCAGGTTTAGCGAAGGTCAGGCCAGGGTCAGGTCAAAAAGGTCAAATTTTGCTTAATATACTCGTTGAAAAAGGTCAACAAAAAGTACACGGTTATGAACCAGTTTTATCCAAGGAATCCATTGGTGTCATTTGTTTTACGTGGGTGGTCTAGAAAAGCAAAAAAAAAACGCAATTGAAAAAATAACGTCATCAGATTGTACCTACACTTACTGGAGCCATTTGAAGGTAAAAATAAAGATATTGATTCAAAATTTGGTATAGAAATTGCTCATACGTAATTCTATCATATATTCCGTTTTTTTTAACAATTTCATAATTTTGAATTTGTATCTAATTTTCCCCAAATTCTTGAATATTGAATTTTGAGGGTTATAAACCCCCCAAAAATAAAAGTCCGAGATAGCCATTTTTAAGATAATGTCATTTTCTTTCTTTTGACGATTCAATTTGCATTTTTCTTCAAAACTCGATGTTTTATGAGCGATCAAACATTTGGCGATTTTGGACCGAAAACTTCTCGGCCGATTTCTTCGTAACATTCTAGGACCTTAATTTAATGCCAGACCTTGAATTGATGCCAGATAAGGTACCAAAAGTTTCACGTCACGTCGATGTGCGTTTTATGCAACATCGCTTTGAAGCTATTGCGAAAATCCGGGAAGGGTGGGTAAAATTTACCCCCCCCCCCCCCACCCTTCCCCCCAGCGGGTCGCGGGTTAAAGGTCATTGACGGTTACATAGGAAATGTTTTTTTGTGAATACCTAGACGTTTTCACGATGCTTATTTGAAGATTGGGTACCGTCCGTTGGACCCAATCAGGTCCCTGGCTAGATGCTAGCAGAGATCCGAACGCTGCCAGTAGGAGATGCTAGGTTTTTGTACAATGGAGCCATTTGTCTTTAATGCTTGTCTGTTTCTAACCTAGCACCTCCCCGCTGACCTCTACTGACCACATCCCAAACCCTTGTATTCCTCACCTGTCACTTCTCGGTTGTGAACAAAATGGGCACAATTATGGTCGGTATACGATCATGGCCATAACACTGATTGGTGCGGTAAAATAACGATTATGGCATCAAAATAGTCAAAACAATGATACAGATCCATCCCAGAATCATACAAATCTGCAAAATGCATTATCTGAATTTCTGTATATTGGCGTTTGGTCCGACTTGATGAGTCAGACCATAATTGTGCTTGTAGCTCGGTCTGACAGCTGTGGAGGCGAGGGGGCTAACCGCGCCGCTGGCAGGGCGCCAGCGAGCGCCGGGCGCTGCAGGTAGGTGCTAGGTTTGTGTACAATGGAGCCATTTCTGTTAAATGTTTGTCTGTTTCTAATCTTGCACCAACACTGTCCCGAACCTCAACGATCCCTCAGGAATGAATTTTAAGAAACTAAACATGGGGCACCGCTTCGCGAGATTGCGAGTTGCGAAGATTGCGAAGCGGTGCGGGTAGGGGCGGGCAGCCCGTCCGGAGTGCCGGGGAGGTATCCCACAGCCCTCCCCGGCCGGGGCGGTAACCCCCCAGACCTCCCCGGAGCCGGGACGGTTGCCAACGTTACTGGCGCCGTCCTGGCTTGGCCGGACGGGCCGCACATAATATAAGCGCCGGGAAATGGTATTATCATGGTGTAAATGTAAATGTGAATAAAATGTATTTGTACTCTAAAAAAATGCAGGACCTTTCAAATGGTACACTGAAAAAAACTAAAAAACCCTAACTGAAACTTCTCCCATAATTTCTCACACTCGTCTTGGGAGGATTGATATTATAGAGCTATGCAGGAAGAGCACAGGGGAACGGAACATGTTTCTCTAATCTTGATATGGTACGGAATGGAACGGAACCAGAGTTTGGCGTTAGACAAGATCTAGATTTAAAACAAACTAGGAAAACATTTGGTCAGCAGTTGTTTAAAATAAGCCAGTAAGAGCATATAAGTAAGGAAAATGAGCTGTCTTATGGTTTCGTAATATGGAACGGAATGGAACGGTATAAGATATTAGAGGCTTATGAAAGACCGGAATGGAACGGGAAAGGGGTCAATGGAACGGAATGGAATGGAACCCAACATGTTCTCCCATTCTGATCTCTACCTCTTCCCCACGTAATGGTACAATGCAAGAGTCGCAACGAGCGGAAAGTTGAATACCATTGCTTAGTCGGGTGTGTTAGACTGAAAGTGTCTCAGATGTAGGCTCATTTCGATCGCCTACTGTGATGTGTATATCACAACGATGGATGTTCAATGCTATAAATATGAAATGTCCAAACATTTTTATCCATATTGAGTACGATTTTTAACAATAAACATCACTGTATCTGCGTAAATCAACTTTGTTTTTGTATCACTGATTTACGATCACCCTGTAGGTACTTGACTAGGGAAACACGACGGTGTCAAAATTATTGTCCTATCTTTATTGGGTCTAAAGTAGCCGTTTTCACGATGCTTATTTATTTGGTTCGCGCGGGCACCCGTTCAAACGGATCGACGGTTCCATTCAGCATTCTTAGCCAAGAACCTCTACAGATCTGTGTGAGTCTGCGAACGTTCTGAATCAATTACATTTATTCATACTTCAAAGCAATCCATCTCACCTGATCCTTGGAAAACGGACCGGTGGACCAAAAGTGGCAAACGGAGCACCTTAGTAAATTACTCATTGGGAACAACTGGTAGTACTAAATTGCTCCAAATGATAAAAAGGTAAAATGTCCAACCACTAACTATATATGCAAAGCACGTGCCGACCAATAAAAGTGATTTGCCCGTGCACGAGCCTTGTTTATTTTTGCATCATTCATTTACGATTACCCTGTACTTCAAAGCCTAGGGGAGAGTGGGATAAAACAACGCGATTTATTCTATAACTATCCAACAAATGGCAAAAACGAAATGATGGAACGAAGCGTCATGCGGTCCGCTACTTTCTTTCCTTTTCTTTTTGCAGCGTAAGTTGACGCGTATTTGAAGGAGTGAAAATAATTTGTTTTTTTAAGATCCGTTGTAAAAAAATGAGGTCGATCGAACAAAGTGTATTTTCGGTAACATAGATTGGCAGGATTCCTGTTATTGTAATGAATTAAAGGGGCTGTCCCACCTTCTTAAAAGTGGTTTAATATATGCCACTTGTGGTGCAAAACGTGGAGTAAAGGCTGCTAAACACGATTATGACGCCTGTTTCTTGCAAACTCCGTTCAATTTAATAAAAATGAAGTTAATGATTTTTGGTCGTTCACGACGGGCAGGAGGCCGGCTGAGCTGCTACACGGCCGGCCGATGAGGGGCGAGCTCAGCGCGGCGGTGGATGTCGGCGGACGTCTACCATCGAGACCTGGTGACCTGCAGAACCGCGTGAAGCAGAAGCAGGCGTACCAGAAGGCGTACTTAGATCGCACTCATGGCGTTAAGACCCCTGACTTCGCGATGGGGGACCAGGTGCGTCACCGTCTACCACCGCAGGCGCGGAAGGGGCGGCTTCGGTTCTCGCCTACGAAGAGGATCCTGGAGCGGCGGGGACCAGCGAGCCATCTACTGGATGACGGTACCCGGGTCCATGCCGACCGGCTGACGAGGAGCACCGGATGCAGCAGAGCGGGGTTGGAGACATCTGGTGGCTACCGGCTGGAGCGGCAGGAGGTGGACGAGCCGGCACGGCTGGAAGCAGAGGAGACAGGAGACGGCGTCCACCAGCCTGCGCACCTGGGCGCCGAGACGGCGGCAGCGGGGGTCAACCAGCCGGGGCGGCCCCTCCGCACCTACCAGCCGGAGCAGCCGGGCACGGAGACGGCGGCATCTGATGTCAACCGGCCGGCGCGGCCGGTGGCGGACACAGCGATGACGACCAGATCCGGGCGAGCTATTCGCGCTCCAGTGCGATACGGACTTGATACTTAGTTGGATCATGACATTCACCAGGCCAGTAGTCCTCGTTATGGTATGATTGTCTTCGTTATTTTCGGAGTGCTTTGATTGGTTCTCTTGCTACTGAATACTGGTAACGAATTAAATGTGGTAACATTTTGCATCGTTAATATAGGCGGTCTGGTGATGCTCAGTCTAGGTCTCAAGAGAAGCTCAATCTTCTTATTTGTAAGGGAGGAGGAAATGTGGTGTTCAATAGCCTTGTACCCGGCCTGGCCGGCAGTGCTGCCACCTGACGAGCGACCCGTGAATGACCCGCCAACGCGGCGAG
>JARFNZ010124710.1:0-11873 GCA_031763405.1 Balanus nubilus
TTATTCCGTGTTGGTACACACACACACACACACACACACACACGCACACACACACACACACACACACACACACACACACGCACACACGCACACACGCACGCACACACACACACACGTATAACATATTTCACTCTGCACAGCCGTGGGACACAGTTCTCCTCTCCTTCGCGGTCGAAATCCTGTCGTTCCTAATAAAACTGCTACACTTCTCATAAAACGCCCCGTCCTCTGTCGTCGTTTATCTTGTGTAATCCGTCTCTTCGCTCCCATCCCGTCTCGGTGAGGGAAGGAAAGATATTATTTCCACCGCCTAAAGTCGACGACTCGGCACGTTGAGCTGCGCTTTAGTACCTGGCAAGGGGCGAGGGACAATTGGGAATTTCAGAGACATTGCTCATGCATTTATTCATTGGTTATCTGCGAGTCACAAGCAATATTGCGGGGCATTGACAGCGGCGACCAACATCAATCCTGGGAAGGAGCTGCTCGTGATTGGATTCCATTTCGGACTCACTCGAAAGTCCAACCGCCGACCGACCGGGCGTCGCTGGCCTCTGGGCTCACTCCTGAGGTCTGAGGTCAGGTCATTTGACCTTTCGTGGCGTACCGCAGGTGAATGGCTTCGCAACAGAGCCACAAAACAACTGCATTCACACTGCATAGGGTAGTGTGCGGCTTTGGTTCACAGAAAGCTTACTCATTTTGTCATGTCAACCGCACCTCCCACAGTAGCAACTAGTAAGGCATTAGAGTACGATGTATGAGGGTGTGACGCTTTGCATGAGACTCAGACCCGTCTCGCCCCGAACTCAGGTCCCGTCTTGTCCCAGTTTAGGTCCTCTCTCGTCCAGGTTCAGTTCCGTCACGTCCCAGCTCAGTCCCCGTCTTGTCCCAGTTTAGGTCCTCTCTCGTCCCAGCTCAGGTCCCGTCACGTCCCAGCTCAGTCTCGTCTCGTCCCAGCTCAGGTCCCGTCTCGTCCCCTCTCGTCCCAGCTCAGATCCCGTTTCGTCCCAGTTAAGGTCCTGTCTCGTTCTCGTCACAGTTCAGTGCCGTCTCGTTTCAGCTCAGTCAGTCTCGTCCCAGCTCAGTCTCGTCTCGTCCCAGCTCAGGTCCCGTCTCGTCCCAGCTCAAGTCCCGTCTCGTCCTGTCTCGTCCCAGCTCAGGTCCCATCTCGAACCCTCACGTCCCAGTTTAGGTATCAGCTCAGTCCCGTCTCGTCCTAGCTCAGTCCGTCTCGTCCCAGTTTAGGTCCCTGCTCAATCCCAGATCGCCCAGCTCAGTCCCATCTCGTCCCAGCTCAGTCCCATCTCGTCCCAGCTCAGTCCCATCTCGTCCCAGCTCAGATCCCGTCTCGTCCCAGATTAATCCCATCTCGTCCCAGCTCAGATTCTGTCTCGTCCCGTCGCGTCCCGTCTCGTCCCGTCTCGTCCCAGCTCAGATCCCGTCTCGTCCCGTCTCGTCCCGTCTCCTCCCAGTTTAGGTCCCAGTTCAGTCCCGTCTCGTCCAAGCTCGACAGCTGAGCTGCAATTCTGCCGATCTAGCGCCGCTCGACACTCAGCCAATCACCCGGTGCTGCATCAGCATGCAAATGAACGAAGAGACGGCAAAACAGCCCGTCCTCTCTTCTCCGCCAGCCGGCGGAGGGCGACCGTGGCGCCCCTAGCGGCCGGTGGTGGAGTTACACCGTCGCCGGCGCCGCCGAGGTCTTGTCATAGAGCTCCGCTTAGTCGGCCAGTGGCGGCCGCATGCAGACGGTGCTGTGTCAGGCGTGACAGGGATACACGAGAGACACGAGTCATAGTGCGTTGTGGGGGGTGACCATCACTAACGAGTGGTTGGTGCCATAGCAAGAGCTGCCGGAGCGATATCTAACCAAACCAGGTAAGTCAGACAGGGTAGGTCGTCGTTCGCGTCGCGTTTGTTTTGATTTTGCGCACGTCCATAATGATCACTTGTTTTGCGAAGGAGACCAATGGATAATTTAGGGGTTAATGAAACTTTTTGGCGTGCGGTGGGTTGCTCGATCGGTCCAAACAGTCTCCGGCGGAAAATAAACAGCCTTCAAGGCGAGTGAGTAGATTGTCTGGTCTCTTATAGGGCGCGTCGTCCTATGCAGTCTGCGAGAGATACACAGAAAGCTCTGAGGAGAGACGCAAGATCCCAACATCGAGAAGCTCGACTTTGTGTAGTATAGATGATGCAATGCAATATAGATGCAATATAGATATTTAGATATTATGGATGTAGACATATCCTCAAGATCTGGAGATAATCAACATTTAAGGCCGACTATGGCAGTGCCTCCCTCGGTGATTGTTGCCAGCTCGTGTCCTGCCGGTCAGTGCATCCTCCAGTGATTGTTGCCAGCTCGTGTCCTGCCGGTCAGTGCATCCTCCGGTGATTGTTGCCAGCTCGTGTCCTGCCGGTCAGGCCAGGTTGGACCCAGCGCCCCTGATTAAAATGCCAGCACCGACTTCCCCAGTTATCGATATGACCTTGGCTCTTAGCGAGCTAACACTTCCTTCAGGTCATTTGAATTTCTAACAGCATGCAGCAGTTGACGTTTGAAGCTGAGAGGAGGGCAGTTCTGCAGGGACGTTTAGTTTATCGGCCAGAGGCGTCGTTTATTTTTCTTTTAGCCAACGACGTATCTTGGACGGTCAGAACACTTGCTTGAGTGAGAATAAAGTTCAAGGCATTTTTGTCATCCCATTTCGCCTTTTGTTCATGAAATACGGATATAAGTATATTTCCGAGACGCAAATGTTAAATTCCTTTCAGTTTAATTATCTTTCCATGTCGATCACAATACTTCATTACATAAATGAAACAAAACTTTATCAGAACGGACCTTCGATCAGAATCACCATTCAACCTACATCTGTGGTTGCTAAATGTAATAATGTATTTATTGCGACATACAAAGGAATAAATTTGGTAATACTAACTGCTGCTTCTCATTTTCAAGGCAGACGTTTATACAAACGTTTGTTTTACCCACGACATCCACTTCGGGAGAAACATTCGACTACGGCAAGCTTCTACTCCCCACATGACAGAAAATATAGTAGCTCACTTTTCCACCTCGGCCATCTTAGATGACCTCGCCAGTGACAAGTTTCCGGCCGTGACAGGAGAGGTTTCACTTTGCATAATTCTCCATGCAAATGGATACTTGGTCGGGTTAAAAAAGCCTCTGGTTCCGGCGACTGTCGACTGTCGCGTTGGTTGCCCCTGAGTGTATACAGCACACCTCGCTAGCACACAGCCCGGGGATACGCGACACGACACGAGGACTGTCCCTACTGCGGTCGGCCTAAAAACAAACACCAACCTCCAACCGACACCGTCACCCACCCAGGTCACGTGACCGCCCGGCTCCGTCACGCTGATGGGTCACGTGACCGCCCGGCTCCGTCACGGCCACGGGTCACGTGACCGCCTCCGTGACGGTGGAGGCGGTGGGACCGTGTGACGCTGCTCCTCTGATGTGCGGTGTGGGTGCCATCACCGCAACCGTGACGGCAACTGTGGGCGGCGGGCGGTGGGCGGTGAGTGGTAAGCGGCGGGCGGTGGGCGGTGGGTGGCGGGCAGCGGTGGACGGTTGTTTTGGCAGCTTGGCAAAAGCGTCGAAATGCTTTAAATATCAACAAAGCTGCGGGCGATACTCCATGGGTTTTATAAACTAAAGCGACCAAAAAAGAACGATGAAGAAGGCATCGTAACTGTATTCCACTTCACCAGGTACTCGGTCATCCAAAAAGACATGCTGCTTCCTAGCTAAGCAGCATTACTAGCGAGTAGTGGCAAACGGCCACCCGCCACAGACACGTTTGACATTTATCACATTCCATTTATGGTTAGATTTCACTAGGTTCCAACGTGGCCATTCCTGATCTCATTTATCTAGCGTCTCTGATAAGTTTTGTAATTTATCACTGGCGGCGCAGGAGCGGTTCGGAAGAGCTCCCGGTTCTGGCATCAGGTCGCGGTTCGTATACGTCTCCTGGGTCCTGTCCAAGAGACCGGAAGGCCTTCAAGTGGCTCTGGTACCGGCTCTGCCAATGTCTTGACAGCTGTCATCGCCAGCCTGTCACACCGTCACCCCCAGCCTGTCACAAAGTCACCACCAGCCTGTCACAAAGTCACCCCCAGCCTGTCACACCGTCACCACCAGCCTGTCACACCGTCACGCGTCACCGGATGTGACGTGATGACCCGATATCTGGGACAGAGCAGGGTGTGTTATTGCTCCGCGTCGTTCCTGTGATTCCCGTAGAAAGGTCGGACGCTGATCCGAGTGTTTATGTGACGTGGCTTGGCATGTGCACATCTCTTTGTGAGGGCCGACTTACATATACACTGGAAGTCATGTGATACATAAGTCCATTCTCTGACAGCTCTATAAGCCATATAGCGGTCATGCGTTGTGTTTACGGACGACTGCTATCCCGAAGATATTTGTTATATTTGTATATTGTGCGCTTTTCAGAATAGTCTATTGATTGTTCTCAAATCTCCGGAATCCGATCTTCGCATCTGATTCTTGTTTCTCGCTCTCGCGATCCGATTTTCGGTCCGTCTTAGCCGCGGAGCAGCTCACGCTCTGAGATAGACACCCCTTGTGATCGGCGCTGAGATCTGCGCTGTTGTGTTGTTCCCGCTCAGCTGCCGGAAGCGGCTGTGAAGCGCCGTTTATCCAAACGTTGCGACACGCTGACTCTGCCAGAGAGCAGAGCAGGCCAGAGAGCAGAGCAGAAACCAGATGTCATCTGCCACTGTCAATCTTGCACGTCCGCCGGAAACCCAAAGCGATGTAGTGTGGTGTGTGGTGCAGGTTGTAAGTAAGTGGTGACTGATGTGTGATGTCAGTGTGTTGTGGTGTACGGTGTGGCGTATGGTGGTATGTGGGTATGTGTGATGTGTGTGATGGGTGACGTGTTACGTATGTCTTTCTGTGATGTATGTGTATGCGTTTCTGTTATGTATGTTTACGTATGTGGTGTGTGATGTGTGGGGTATGTGCGGTGTGTGACATATGATGTTTGATGTGATGTGCTTTGGTGGTGTGGTGTATGTGGTTGGTGTGATGCGTGGTGTAATTTGGTGTGTGATGTGCGATGTGTGATGTGATGTGAATGTGACGCGCTGTGTGCTGCACTGATAAAGTTCCTTGTTGCACCAGTCCTGGTTCATACTCGCCAAACCAAGGCGACTGTACTTTGGAGGGGTGATGTCATTTAATGTCTGCCGTGCTGGTTATAAACACAGCAATGCAGGATGTTAACAGAGGAGGGCCGCTCTGTAGATACTGATAGCGGTGTGTCTGTGGACTGTGGACGCAGTGAGCAGCGTGTCTGTGGACGCAGTGAGCGGTGTGTTCTACTGTCTGTGGACGGTGAGCGGCGTGTTCTACTGTCTGTGGACGGTGAGCGGCGTGTTCTACTGTCTGTGGACGGTGAGCGACGTGTTCTACTGTCTGTGGACGGTGAGCGGCGTGTTCTATTGTCTGTGGACGGTGAGCGGCGTGTTCTACTGTCTGTGGATGGTGAGCGGCGTGTTCTGCTGTCTGTGGACGGTGAGCGGCGTGGGGCTGCGATGAGAGAGTGATTGATGATCTAGGGAGAAGGAGAATGTGATCGTTAACCACCGGACGGCCAACCACAGCCGTGGAAGGCTGGACCGTAACTGAAATGAATCGACCCGTTAATGAATCGGCTTTGGGAAGAATGGATGAGAGAATGCCGCAATGTTTGGTTGATTCTCGCTTTCCTATCTAAACTGCGGCGTTGTGGTGCACCTCACGTGCTCAAAAGAGTGATATGACCTCCCTGATTATCTCTAAACAATCCAGCAGCGGATGAACAAACGGAAACCTGCCGTGTTGCTCAGTGCACACAAGGTCAATGAGCGAGCCTTTAACCCTGCAGGCCCTTGTTTTGCGTGCTCCTGTTGAGCATTACATTTGACGTCAGTCACGTCACAGCCTACCCTATGCCAAGGTTAACACCAATATACTGCCTCCGTGGGCACCAAGCACTACACAACACATGCATGCAACAACATCTGAATAGTAATGACTCGTGACACCATTTCGTGACGCCTTGGAAAGACCTCAAACCTTGGACTAAAAGTCAATCTTCACGATTAGCATATTCGCTCGAGGACGCTTATCTTCAACTCATTCGTCGTCAGGAAAACGCCTGTCCTCTGCAGAACGTCACCTCCTGATTGTGAGCTTCGTTGGAGCGAATTGGCGGCTCTGCTACCGGCGCGGATAATGGATGGTAACTGATGGAATGGTAGAGGCTAACTGATCACTGATGGGAAGGCTGCTGGTGCCACGCGTCCCGGACGGGCAGCTCCGCCGCCGCTGACGTCAGCACAGCGCGTGCTGAGATGAGACGCTCTGCTGACGGAGCACTGTATCTTCTCAGGCACGCGCCTCGTATTTCCATCGTGAAAGACGGGTGCAGAATATTGCTGGCATGGTAAAAAAACATACAGCAGCCAGCAGAATTTCTGTAGAATTCAGCAGTAGTTCAGTGGAATTTTTGTTTGATTTTTACATAATTTCGGTAGAAATTCGTCATATTGTTCGCAAAATTTTACGCAAATTGTGTTAGATTTGTCAAAACCAGAATTGGACGAATAATTAACTTGACTACGGGAATTTATATAGATGCACCCATGCAAATTGTATTAAAACTTGGCTAAGTTTCGGTAGAATTGTGTCCGAGATATCGCTGAAGCTGGGCAGAACTCGACTGTCGGCCATGGATGGATGCCCAACGCGTGAGAAGATGTGGTCAAATCACGATCAACATCAGACGAACTTTCCAAACGCCCACAATGGTGATTTTCAGTGAGAATGACAACCAATCTGGCTCAAGTTTCGACTAAGTTTCGAATTTCAAGATTCGACCAAGTGGTCGAATTTAACTAACCTAACTTAAGACACATTCTAGAGAGGATCGTTATGTGTCGTACATGTTCATACTTCGTCTTTCGACGATGCTGATGTTGGCAACGATGATATTGAACGGTGCAACTGTCGGGATCAAATGCCACATTTCATTTTGAAGAGCATAGGTCGAATGATTACCAGTTTCAGTTATTATGGCGCGCTTAACGCAGTGGCTGGGGGTTACCAGGATGATGGAACCAGGATGGGTTCAGCCCTTGAATTGAGTCCGTTTGCGACAAGGACTGGTGTGCAGGTAAACTGCCAAGGTATCTAGTGCGAATTTTCTGGCTTAGTTAAAATGTCCCTATGATATAACTAAACATTCTTAAATGGTATCATAGCCGCTACTACCAGCCAGCTAGGAATTACATCCTCATCCGTACCAGTCAATCGTACGATTGTTCTAAACGGTAATTCAGACCGAAACGCCCGTACGCCGAGTGCACCCAAACACGTTCAGCATAACGGGATACACAATCGTTATTTGCTGTAACCGGGTCTGGTTTCCTCTCGGTGTGATTTGTTCCAGCTGCTCTGAGCTTATTACGGTGAAAATGGCTCATAGCGCGGCCACATCGATCGCAGCCGGCGTCCAATTTAACCAGCCGACCAGATCCCTGTGTTTCCGGGCGCTTTCGGTCGACGTACCATGGGACCCGTGGTGGCGTTCGTTGTGCCAAAAAGCTGCGCAAGCGAAAACCACGCGCCCATTGTGCGAGGCGCTCAAGCTTTGAATTATGCACGCTAGCATCATCACCAGGGCGTTCCACCCGCGCTGTGAAAACCGAGCCTTAACCCGTCCTCCTCCCTCGGTTTCACTGTTGTTAGTGGTTTATTTTTATATGACCACTGACTCGCATGCGAGCATGTAGATGCGACCTCGTATGCCAGGAGGGGAGGGGAGGGGGAAGGGGGTCAGTGTCCCGGATGTTGTTAAGTGCCTTGAATTTGTTTAAACTGGCCAGTGTTTATTTGCAAATGTTAAAGCCTTGGCTCCGCATATCGTCCAAGAATGTGAAACTGAATGTATAACCTACATCCTTCACCACTCCGAAGAGAACTCCAACCCATCACCCAATATCGCGTCAAAATATACTGCCTAAGGCTCCAACTGGGAAATCTTCAGTAATAAATATTCCTCAATCTGACATAGATCAGCGATATATTACGCACAGGTCCATCCAGTTGGCATCTTGACCAATACCCAGCCGACGGCTGCTGTCCGGCAGCAAAATATGGCCGCCGATAACGCCCAGTCTAGCAGACAATCTCTGTCTCGGCGCTTCCGGGCGTGGGCCGAGAGGACAGACATACATGACAGACATGACGTCACATACTGTACTGTCACATGACGTCAGCAGTCTGAAATGCCGTGCAGCGACACTCAGCAAAATTGCATGACATGGTTTGATGTGGTCCCGTCTGTTCTGGTCTGTTACGGTCTGTCTCGGTCTGTTCCGGTCTGTCTCGGTCTGTTCTGATCTGTTCTGGACTGCTCTGAGCCACTCTAGTCTGTTCTGGGTTGTTTTGGTCTAGGTACTCGGGTTTTCTTTGGTCTGTTATGGCTTGTTCAGGTCTGGTTTGGTCTGGTTTGGCTTGACTTGATTTGGTCTGATTAGACCAGGTAAGGTCAGGTCAGATCGGGCCTGCTCCGCTTTGTCCTGGTCTGGTCAGGTCTGATGAGGTTTGTTCTGGCCTGGTCAGGTCAGGTTTGTTCTGGTCTGGTGTGGCTTGGTGTGGCCTGGTGTGGCCTGGTATGGCATGGTATGGTCTAGTGTAGTCTGGTGTAACAACAGAGTCCTCTGTCGGTCGGCCCTGTGCCAGCCTACAAAACGCGCTCATATGAATCTGTGGGAGGAGCCGGCGGGCCCTGATGGCCTCTTCACTTGTCGATCTTGGGCTCCAGCGCTGGGGAAACACGCTGTGATGTGGCGTGCTGGCGAGCCTCTCTTGTGCCAATAACGCTGAATTTATTAAAAGAGAGCGGAAAAGAGCTGAAAAGAGAGAAGGATGGAATGACAAAGCTGAGGGAGAGGGAGAGAGAGAGGAAGAGAGAGCGAGAGAGAGAGAGAGCGAGAGAGAGAGAGAGAGAGAGAGAGAGAGAGAGAGAGAGAGAGAGAGAGAGAGAGAGAGAGAGAGAGAGGAAAGAGGGAGTAGCAGAGGGGTAGGAAGAACAGGAAGTGATGGGACTGCCTGGCAAATCGTTTGCGGTTTCCGGAAACTGGATTGGGTTACGGAATACTCCCTAGTAATTTTAGTAATTTCACTAATTTCCGTTTAATGATACTGTGGGAATCACCCAATCACTTGAGTCATGATCGGAAAATCATTACCTTGGCCTTACCTCATCTGATTTCATATAACGCCCGATAAAATATAGTTATTGTTGTTAACGCCCGATAGTTTTTCACTGTACTTGAGTTGTGTAATGTGTAGTGTATACCTGTTTTATCCCCAAACGGATTGCATTTCCCACGGCAGAGTATTTTCTTTTAATTAACCTGAGCTCTATAGATTTTGTTTTCGGTTATGGCGCAGTAGCACAACTACTGCGGCTGTCCTGTCGGTTGTCCTGTTGTTTTCTTCTGGTGTCGCTTGCCTTTCCATACCGCCATACTCTGGTCTCTGAACGGTTTGGGGACAGCAACATTACCGACCGCATTGCTCCATGGGAGTCGTGCTGCCTCTGAACAGGAAATGGCCACGCCCACTCAGCTGATCGCCCCTCTAATGGAGGGGCGGGGCGGGTCAGCGCACCCTCACCTCCCCCCTCCCCGCCCCGCTCCCCACTGGCGGGGGATCAAACGCGATTAGCTTGTCACCGATTTAGCGTGTGACGTTAACATATATGTTACCCGCCCTTCTCCCTCAAGCCTTTTAGTACTTTGCTCACAACTCCACTGCCAACGGTATATAAGTATGATCTTGGCTCTTGCTGTCATTTTTTTTTGCGAAATACCTACATCGCCCAGATCAAATTTGGAACATGCGAAGTGTTGAGCGGGCAGCACAAAAAAAAACACCGTAATTCGTATGTCGGGTATGATAGGCGAGTTGCATGTGGGTTTGTTGCATTTGTGACAGGTCATGGGTCCGTTCGGATCGGTCTGCAATCGGTCTATAGGTCTGTTGGGCCTGCCAGCCTCCGTTCTACGAATCCGTTCGGTCCAGGTCTTATCTGTGGGTCTGTCCGACAACCCGCCACCTGTCACCTCCCACAGCGAGCCGCCAAACTGACCGCTCTGAACCGCCTCCCCACACGACGTCGACGCCCAATCGAGGCCTGCCAGTCAAGCGGGCGGCGGCTCGGCGAGCCTCTGCGGCGGGGGCGGCGCGCGGGCGGCAGAACCGGCGCGGTTCCGACGTGGGCGTGAGAGCGCAGCGCGCCATAATCGCGCACTCGTCACGCCACCGTCACGCCAGTCGTCACGCCAGAGCCCTGCCACGCGTCACGGTAGTCGTCACGGGGCTGTCGCGTCTCCGTCACACTTCAGTCACACCACATGGCCATCGCACCACATGCAGTCTGAGTCCTCCATTGGTCCACCATTGGCCCACCATTGGCCCATCATTGGTTTACCGTTTGTACCCCAGTGGTCCACCATTGGTCCACCATTGGCCTATCATTAGTCTACCGTTGGTCCCCCATTGGTCCACCATTGGTCCACCATTAGTCCACCATTGGTCCACCATTGGCCCATCATTTGTTTACCGTTGGTACCCCATTGGTCCACCATTGGTCCACCATTGGTCCACCATTGGTCCACCACTGGTCCACCATTGGTTGATCCGCCTTCCAGACGCCCGGCGAACCATGGGTACAAAGACTCAGAAAATGCATCAGCTACCATCTTTGCGCTCGTTATAAATCCTTTTTTTAATACTCTCCACTGTGAAATACCTGAATAACATTTAAGTGATTAAATGTTTGAGAAGTTTGCCTATTGACATCGGTCATGTCACGTGTGGTGTTATTGACAGGGGATTAAAAGGCACAATTTTTCTGAACTTAATAACCATTCCTGCATAATTGCATTTCTCCAGAATAACTCTACTTGCTGAGATATTCTTATTCCTCCAAGATTGGTCTGGAAGACCAAAATTATTTACTTTCTTCCAGCAGATGGTCTACTCCGTCCCTCTACTCGCGAAGTCAAAATAATTTCCTTTAATGATAACTAATCATTCAAGTCTTAAACACAGCAGTTAGTACAGAAACATCGTCTCGCTAAAATGTTTCAATTTTCGTTCTATTACCTAAATATGGAAACAAAAATACTTAATAACATAAAAGTGGAAACCCAGCTGCATTAGCTCTAGATGTCAGTTTCATGGTATATTATCAAACAAATTTCTAGACAATTATCTTATAGGAGAAATACTTTTTGCAATTGTAAACGGTACACACACTCCCTTTACATCTAATCGTCACAATACAAAGCTCATCTTTATCGGGCGGTGTAAATGTTGATCTTTACTACATTTTCTATTAGTTATTGGTACGGTCATAGTATCCGACCCTGGACTGCCTCCGCTATCCTTGTCCTTCTCTGTTTGCTTTTATCCCGTTTCGATGTCTGACGTGTGGCTGTGCAGATACCCCTGCCCTGTGCTGCCTCGATCAGTCGCTGGACTGGGATTGCTCCGATCTCTGGCTCTATGGAGAGAGAAAGAGAGACGCTATACTGTCTCCATTTTAGGCCGCGCTTTCCGTGCGACCTGCTGCGTTGAATTGAATTACCTAGCCCATCGACACCTTTATCATTCTAATGAGAGTTTCATTTACCCGGCCTCTCCGATCATTAATCACTATCCTCGGCAGGGCATCGCTCCTACCCTGCATCTCTCCTCTCTCCTCTCTCCTCTCTCCTCTCTCCTCTCTCCTCTCTCCTCTCTCCTCTCTCCT
>JARFNZ010124721.1:0-11873 GCA_031763405.1 Balanus nubilus
GTGTGTGTGTGTGTGTGTGTGTGTGTGTGTGTGTGTGTGTGTGTGTGTGTGTGTGTGTGTGTGTGTGTGTGTCGCCGTGACCTGTTGGATGGCGGGTAAGGAGGCGGGACTCACTCCTTCGCAGACGTCAATGCAGACGTTCAGGATGCCCTTGAACAGCACGTAGTTGGTCTCGGGGAACTTGAACGCCCGGAAGTTGGCCTTCAGTTTGTCGCCTTTCTCCGTGGCGAAGTTCCCGAACAGATACGGGTCGACGGAACACCTGAAATGGCAATCATTACTAAACAAACTCACCACTCTGCCTCACGAATTCACATATGTTATAGGCGTGAATTGCGGCTGTACCTATATAGTGCAACTGCATATGATATCAACCAGGCTGTTCGAATAGACGCAACAAGACAGCAACCGTCTTGATGATGATGTGGATAATGATAACGTATTATGATCAGGAGGAGGAGGATATTAATGCTCAGGAATGGAGTGCCGCAACTACTTAGGTCACTCGGCGTCCAACCACCACGGAGGGTTGTTCCCGGCCGGCCGTCGGCCATCATCACTGACCCGTTGGTGAGCAGCAGCTCCTCCTGCTTCTTGGTGTCGCTGACGATCATGTCGCTGACGATGATGCCGTACGTGCTGGAGGAGTTATCGTCCAGCCTGATCTCCATGTCGAGCGGAGCGCCGGGCCGCACGTTCAGCGAGGTGTCCACCTCCTGTCCGTCCTGCCGCACCACCACCGACAGCACCGGCTCCGGCGCCGTGGCCGTGATCTCCTGGGTGATCTCCAGGATCCTGCCGCACGGCGGAAACACGATACGCAGTCAGAGATAAGACAGTTACACAATAAGCGAACGGTGACGTCAATGGAGTGCACATACAATGGCGCCCATGGCCGCAGACCTAGAGGTTCGGTGATTGGGCGTGAACAGGCGGAGAAATACCGTAAAAGGCGGAACGGACGTCTGTGTTTTCCGAACGGACGTCTGTGTTTGCCGAACGGGCGGCGGTGGCGGGGCCGTCGATGGTTTGCCGAGTTTGTGCTGGGCTCAGGTCAGCTGCGCCAACTCCACCAGGCCTCTGAGGTGCTATGATGGATTGCCGCCGGAATGACATCAGATTGGCATGGCGCCGTCCCCAGGCCCCCTGCTGTCACTTCCCGTCACCGGAACAAACCAGTGGTCGTCTACCGGCCACATCACACCGACCAGACGGCGGTGACGTCCCAGCTGCCGACAATGGCCGTCAGTTGTCAGTTCCCAGGCGTGAGAGAGGCGTGACGAGGCGATGTGCACGGCTGACACGCCGCCACAGCGCTGTAACCGACGGACGATGTTTTCCCCGCACCTGACTCTGCAGCCAGACGGGCTGTGGGGGCGAGCTTTGCATCACCGCCAGAACCATCTCAATTCATTTATCAAAATCTACCACAAGCCTGTGTGCTACCGTATTTTGGTGCGCAAGGAGGGAAGGTACTGGAGAAGTGCTCCCGAATCTTTGTTGTGGTTGTTATTTAAATGTAGACCACGAATGTAAATATATTGTATGAAACTGGAGTGATGGGTAAATACTCATAATTTATCATTGGTCTTTTTCGTCTTCCTCCAACGACACAAACACCACAGAAATCGTTTGTTTTCATCGTTTGTACACGCAACCTCATCAGACGAGAATGCCGACACACTGTGATACAAAGGTACCGCCAGTGTCCGTGCGCGACAGCGTGTCGGATTGCATAGAAAACAGCCTGCTATCTACAGATCAGATAAACGCCGGTCCGTTTTTCTTCCGATGTCCGGGCGGGGCGCGTGCGGCGAACGGTCAGGCACCTCGTGTCTCTTGTTAGACCGGATAGCGGTTTTACTGTTGATGGACTCTTTGGGGTCAGAGGGTCACGAACCCACGACCTCTCCACAAAACAACCCAGGGGAGACGCCAACAGTCCAACTGGGGTGTAGAGTGAAAAGGCGATAATTTTAACACAGGTGATAATTTTAGAAGTCCCAGGACAGTCACTTATGTTGATGTGGGACATTACACAATAGAGCTTTAACCGTCAGCAGGTTTCAAATATGTCTCATAAAAGCGCGTCTTCTTATTTGAACCTATTGTTTCAACGCGTTTTTTTTAAACTACGTCTTCACAAAATAGGTATATTTACGCCAATGGCACACAAAACGCCAGCGTAAAATATCACATTTCTAAATTATGCGTTATCAGATTTAGAAGTTGCTCGCGTCAATGAACAACCATGTCTTCCAAATGTTGGTAAATGACTGGTAACTGACTGATAACTTGGTAACTTCCATATGTTGGTAACCTTGTTGACGACCCCCCCCCCCCCCCCCTTGTTGACCTTGTTGACGCCGATGGGTTTTAGAGCCACCATCACCCTACCCATCCGACCATCTGGCTGTGATGGGGTGAGATAGCAGAGCAGGCCACCGGTGCTCACTCGGGCCCATTGGAACGGATCGGTACTCACTCGGGCTCCTGAAAGCCGGCGGGCCAGCTGTCAGCCGCCTGCGCCGAGCGCCTCACAATGTTGTGCGCCTCCTCATCGACAGTGCCGTTGCTGTTGTACGAGCAGTGGAAGCGCAATGCCTCCTTGTCACCGGAGGAGTGCTCTATCACCACCTGGTGGTAGTACATCTTGTGACCCTGTGGAGAGCAGGGGAACGGGGCGGTCACAGGCCTGGACTGTAGGAGGCACCGCGCCGCGGTGGCAGGAGTGATTGTCAAAGAACCTCTAAGGTCTGCTTTCAACCTAGCGGGCAGGCAAAGTGACAAGGGTTTTCTTAGTTGCCCAACAGACAAGGGAACTGAGTGTGGCGTCGCTATTTAAGGAGGTAAGAAAGTAGTACCTGTCCTGTTTTTAAGTACAGAAAGAACTGTGCTAGACGTTCAGACCATGTCAATATAACACGGCGTTTACGAAAGGCGCTGAACAACCACAATAGGCAAGACAGTTTCATTTAGGAAATGGCTTCATTTACGGCGCGTAGCTTTGAGTGGCGTAACATACGCCTTTCGTAAGTTACGCGAAAAACTGTATTGAAACGAGGTCAAAGTGTGTCGGACTCCGTCATATGGCAGACTGTGCTAATCAGAGGCTCCGTCGTATGACAAACGGTGTAGATGGTAGGCGGTATGATCAGAGGATAGGGCACTGGCCGAGCATTCCGTGCTTACGTACCGTCTGTGTGTTGACGATCTTCGTTACACCGCAAGCACTGAAGTCATTGGCATCAGCCAAGCTGATATGAAATATGGCCTTCTCGTTCCTCATATCTGGTTCACATCCTGCAAATGGAGAGCTCGTTGAACTTGGCCGATGGCGTAAGGGTGACTCTACATTGAATCGGGTTTGAATCCTGTGTTGGGCGAATCGGGTGTATGATCCTGGCTAATCCATTGCCAACAGCAACGAAAAGGCAAACATCTGATATTTGCTCTAATTCAGTAAGTAAGTAGGCACATATCCTGCTGTTCAGTGACCACAATTAATAAATAAACTCCTTCAATTAGTAGGTAACTGACTATCAGCAGTGCTCAGTCAGTCAGTCACAATACATCACGTGGGAGGCTGAATCTCATCAGCAAAGGATATATTGAAATACAGTTTGCGAGACAATTCATACAACAATTACAGGCACGTCTTCAGAACACTAGCCAATGGCACACCAAAAAACAACGATTTGGAAAAATAAACAGGAAACCGTTTGACTGAGTACCAGAGCCGACCTGAGCGAACGATACGCTAAGTTACGTACCGGGAAAGCGTTTGAGCCGATGAAGATAGAGCTGCTCCATGCTGGGCGTGACGTCCACGATGGCGTACATGTGGCCGCTCTCGCAGTCGGTCCGGTACCGGGCTGAAACGGGAGGGATGGGGTCAGTGGCGCACCGCGGCGGGACCGGCCCTGGTCGCCGGTCGGCATCATACTGAGACTAACATCATGCCGAGTCAGTTATACTCTGGTTCGCACTGTCAGTATTGCTCAGTCCATCTGAAAGGAACTCGTTAAAAAACATAATTCGATGCTTAGTTTCTCAGCTTTGTGATTTGTTTATTTGCCTGGCTTTATTTGAACCTTAGTGTAAGGGCCCTTTCGGTTGCACTTCGGGGTTTTGGGCATTTTCTCTGGAAATACTAATAATTTTCAAAAAATGCGTTTATAAATCTGTATATTTTCAAAGCACTGTTGGTGTTTGCGTGTGCCATCCGTCTCCGGCTGGCTGGCCGCGGGCCTGAGATGGCGGCCGGAGATGAGAGGTGGCTGTGAGTGACGTCATCTGGCGCCGCCCGGCAATCCCACGGCACTGCCGCCGCCACGTGGGCGGTACGACCGGCCCGGCCCGGGTCGCTGCCACCTCCAGACGAAAGACGAGTCGCCGGACCTCAGAGGCCCCAGAGGCCCAGAGGTCCCTGACCACCGCGCCGGCCGACAGACGACCTCAGCAAACACACAGGGGCACGGCGACTAGGGGTCTACTGGTAACAGACTATACTGTCAGTGAGGGCGGGGGCTTGTTGGTGAGCTGTTCGATAAAAAAACATCAGGGGAAATTAGGTTGCGTACAGGACACAACAGGACAGTTAAGTACCCATAGCGTATTGTTCGGAATTATATATTTTTAGGAGGAACATTCTTCTGCGTTTCCTGGCGTATCCATTCGGAAAAATCGCATCTGGTGCAAGTTCTGTACCTACCCAAGCCGATTGACAGCATTAAAATTATTAACCCGTAACATTCTCATGAAAATCAAGAGCCTTGTGACTAGAGGTGCAATATTTCTGTACCGTCATACCGGCATGTCGGTAAATTTTCAGTACCGGCGGTATTTATGTGGTATTTGAGCATGTGTGATAATACAATGGCAATAGCAGCGCCGGTATATTGCCGGTATTTTTTGGCTAATGTGGTGGTGTGGTGTGGGGCCGGTATTCAATTAAAGGGAAAATATTGCATCTCTACTTGTGACTCCAAAACTCTTGCGTAAGTTGCTTGTACTACCATTTATGTAGAATGAGGTCGGAGAGCATATGCGTATGACGTTTCCATTACCAGCGTTTTCGGAAAAAAATCATTACTATTTTTTTTATGAGGATGTGCTTTACGTCTTCAAATAATTAAAAAGTAGCGACATTCATGAGAAATCGTAAATCCTTCACGGAGTCGTTACAGCTCAAACCGGTGTACGACTCTGGTCTATCGTCTTAAATTGTGGTCTAATTATTTTAAACAAGGCCATTTGCTAGTCACCCAACACCGGGTAATTGGCCAATTGCTGGCTATCTCCGGGGAAAGGGTGTTCTGGTGCTCCTGTCCGGGCCGCAGCAGGCCCAATCAGCGCGGCCCGGCAGGCCCGCCGCTAAAGGCCTCCAGCCCAGCCTACGCCGGACAATTGGCCGGCCCCGGCTGGCCAATTACAACGGCCGCTCACTTCGGCGGCTCCGGGGACACGCAGAGTCCCAGCGAGCCAGGTGTTCAAAAGGTGGCCTAAACAGCGATCACTTTCTACCGCCAGGACCAGGCTGTCGTAACGAGCGACGACGGAGGCCCGCCGGAGTACCACGGCTGTGGCAGGGGACCACTAGGCACTGCTGTGGTGGTGACAGAGGACCACTGGTCACTGGTGACAGAGGACCACTGGTCACTGGTCAGTGGCCGGTGGCGGTGACCGCGGACGGTCCGACCCTGCCGCCGGCCGGACTCTGTGACCTTGGGTCGAAGGGCGACCCCGTCACCTCCCGGTCAGCGCCGTCCCGTCCCCGCCGTCGATCCAAGGTCCCGGAGGAGCGGCCGCACGGTGTTTGCTCTCGGCGTGGGCACCGCCACCGGAGAGAAGGCTCCGGAGATAACGGCCGGGTCGGGAGAGGTGGCCATGGGGGAGAGGCTACAGCTGCCACCCGGCCTCCTGTAGTGCAGCGGCCTACTCTGAGTGGTCACACTGAATCACATCTACCAGGAATCACATCGATCAACAATCACATTGAAATCATGAATCCCAACGATCAGCAATCACATTGAAATCCTGAATCACATCGATCAGCAATCACATTGAAATCCTGAATCCCAACGATCAGCAATCGCACCCGTATGAAAAGCCAAGCGGCGCTTTTCCGAGCACCTCTGTGCCATCGAGTACCACCGCGTCTCACTCGCCTCTGTAAGAGCTCTGTCTGCCCTGCCAGGGGGTGTCAGAGAGCGCCGCTTCGGTTGCCACCTATGTATGTATGTATGTTGTATGGTGGCACTTTCTGTGTACCAGTCAGACATACTGCAGAGAGTGGTGATATTGCTGCTCGTTTTGAGAGACAAGGGACATACCAACAGCTTAACTTTACCAGACCGAGGAACTGCAAAGCTGTCGTGAAGGAGAAACGCTTCACCAATCATATCTCAATCAAATCAGCCCAATTTTTGGCAGGTAAAGATGGCATTCGCAATCCTCACATGGACGCATGTCTTTCCTTGTTTGATTCCATCTGTTTAACTCCGACCGGAACGAGCATTAGTCCTCAATGTCGTAGGAACGAGCACTCTTGACGCCAAGGGCATTTCCCACCAGTGCGGTGTCGGTGTTTGAATGTCTCTCTTCCTGATTGTCTCTGAGTGTGTCGTGTTGGTGTACGGTCGGGTGGGCCTGAGACAGTAGGCTGTGGGCAATGGAGGTCATCCCTGACCTGGGCCCCTGAGAGGCTGCTGGGGACGGCGGCGGCGGCGACATTGCGGCGCCGGGACCGGTTTACTGTGCACTGTGCAGACTGCTGAGTGGGAAGAGGCTGGTCGCCGCTGCAGCGGGCCAACCGCCCCCCCCCCCCTCGACCTACCTGGAGCCAATCTTACCAAGTATCCAATGCTACCGAATACCGTTGATGGGTCAAGTACGGCTGTCATGTAGTTACGGCGTTTGACCATATATGGTACACCACACTTACGCATGCACTTAAGAGTGGGAAGGCCAGCATCGATTTGCCGCCGCCTAAGACTCGCTCGGCGGACCCATCCAGGCAAAGCTGCAAGCCGCGGACTGGCCGCCGCCCACCGGCGCAGCAGTTGGTAGGTGCTAGAAGGGCGTTACTTGGCGCATTTTTGGCATTCGGTAGCACTTGCCGCACTTCAGGGATTTGGTGAACTTGGGCTTTGGTCTTTCTCACCTTCCAGGTGACTGCCCGTGGAATAAGGTAGATGTCGGAAGATATTTTAAACAGGTAGAGATGTGACGTGCGAATGGACAACCTTGTTTGCCCAATTTGTTTTTATCATCCACGTTGTAAATTAACTTCTTTCTCCGTTAGAGAAATAACCAGCACGCTCTTCAACCGAAGTCACTGATTGTGCAGATATCCAATGAAGCAGACCGCACCTTCAAACAGCAGCTTTCACCAACAGAGGGCATTAAAGTTTCCAGGCCGGCCTCGCTGGTTGCATGGTTCGCTATTGACGACTGGTGGCTTGGCCGGCACCAAATACAGGGGACCGGTACACCGCTCGTCACCGTTAACAGAACCCGTCTTTCCCGATCTATAAGGATGACTTCACACAGCGGGCACAGCGCTCCGGTACGGCACATCTGCGGGACAAAGACTGCGCCGGTTCGCCCACGCCGGGCGCTTCTCTTTGTTATTGGGACCTGTCGATGGCCGAGCGGAAACAAGGATATCGGCACCGGCGGACGGTGTGACAGCCGCGGCTGACCGGCCAGTGGGCTTCAACTACGTCACCGGTCGAGCAGGAAGCCATCGTCACGGCTGTGCGGTGTCCGGCCTCCGGCGTTCCCGGGACTGTGGCCGCGGAGGGGGCGGAACCTGCTCTGTTCGGTTCTGTTCTCCGCCGGCCGCCCGGCACGCTGCCGTGCTGTCAGCCGTTCAGATGGGTTCCTCCCAGTCTGCGTGGGCGTCCCTGCAGCCTCCCTGCACGAACGGGGCGCCGCTCACTAGACAGGGTCGGAGCGGTGCCGCCCTCCAGCCTCTCTCGGCCTCCGGGGGCGGATATCGCTCTGGCCGGTCGTGCTCACGGGGTCAGCAGCGAACGAGCGGGGCCAGCCGCCGGGTCCCACGGTGCAGGGCTGCAGCGACCGACAGGGTGGCGCTGCAGCAGCGGCGGTGGCGGCGGCGGTGGCGGCGGGACGGGATCGTGCAGTGCCTCCCTCTGTCCCTCCGTCTCTCTCCCTCTGTCTGTCCTTCTGTCGGTCGGTCCGGCAGCCCAGGCGGACAAAAACGGCTCGGTCCTGGCTGTCACGTATGCCGGGTCGCGGCCGGGGCGCGAGGCGCGTGCCGCGGCACGGCATGAGGTCCCTCGTCGTCTCAGGGAGGGGCTGCACCGACCGGAGGGGGGGGGGGAGGGGCGTGCCGCCGACACTGGCACCGGAGAGACGCCTCAGCAACGGCGAATGGTGTCGAAAACAAATTATTACTGGGAAGGTTAGAAAACGATGAAAAAGAAAAGGACGAAAAAATAAACAAAAACGAAGAAAAAGATGCTTGTGAGGGAAGTTATCATCCATGCCATTCGATTCAGCACGTTGCAGGAGGGATTTTCTGTGGATATGATATCGGGTGCGGTCGGTTGGCATTGAGCTGTCCCTTTTGGTCAGCTGGCACTGATCTGTCGGCCAACTGGCACTAATCTATCAGTCAGCTGTGAGTGACAGTGAGCTGTTGGTCAGCTGTAGTTGACAGTGAGCTGTTGGTCAGCTGTAGTTGACAGTGAGCTGTTGGTCAGCTGTAGTTGACAGTGAGCCGTCAGCCAGCTGTGAGTGACAGTGAGCTGTTGGTCAGCTGTAGTTGACAATGAGCTGTCGGTCAGCTGTGGTTGACAGTGAGCTGTCGGACAGCTGTAGTTGACAGTGAGCTGTTGGTCAGCTGTAGTTGACAGTGAGCTGTCGGTCAGCTGTAGTTGACAGCGAGCTGTCGGACAGCTGTGGTTTCCAGTGATTTGCAGCTGGCAGTTGACCTTTGCGGACAGTTGGCGGTGAGCTGAACGGTTGTATGGACCGGCACTCTGCCGGACAGTTTATCAAATCTCTTCCTTCTTCGGAGGGTCTCTCAGCTCACAGTCAGCTCGTGAGAACGTGCAGTGGGCTGTGTGCAGCAGCACAGAACCAGAACCGTACAGCCATGGGAACCGACGTCCCGCGCTGAGAGCAGACTGAATGTACCGTGATTCTCTGCATATGCCACCCGTTACTGATTTATTGTGCAGAACTCAACGGTAGGTGATTGACGCACATAAATCGTTAATAATCATCCGCCGTTTGCAGCGTTCACTGTTAGTAAAAAACGTAATTCCCATACACATTGTCATTAACTTTAAATCTTAGTCCGATGGTGAAATAAGACTTTTTGTCATTGACGTTTATGCCGGTCACACAACGGCTATCGGACCACAATATCGTTGCGATTTTTCACGGCGACACTGTGGCGGTGTTGCTCCACGTCAAAAGTAGCAGGTCACAGGCGCAACGCAACCCTGCCGGCTAAATGAACGGCTCTCGGAGACACAATGCGCGTATTTCGGCATTCGCGTGGACGATATCGCAAATCGTCAACAAAGTTGCGGACGAAAGCCCAGCATGTGACCGACTTTGAGGATACCTGTTCTCAGTCCCCCGTCAACGTTTTAGGTTTGCACTCGATGTCAGCACCATTTGCTGTATGTGTAAATCTACCGAAACTAACCAGAAATGCAGATTTTACAAATATATCATCCCAATGCGTATACATAAGGCTCATTATAAATTAAAATTCTGCGAAATACCTACGCTTCATGACAAAATGTGAGGTCAAAAAGCAACAACAATGACAGCACAGTAGAATGGAACAATGGGCGTTGTTCAATACAGCATAAGCAAAAATGCTGAATGAGCTGTTATGATGCGCTACAAACATTATTCACAGACAAATCACATATATGCCGTCCCACGTCAAAGATGAGATCAAAGAGTCTGACAGAGCCGTCACCCCAGGGTTCACCACCCGGGCATCGGTCTACCGGCGTCCTTGACAGCTCCGGGCCCCGTCCGGGCCATGCTCCTTTGTCCGGCGGCCATGAATAGTAATAACCCTGACCGGAGCGGCGCGGCCGGCCCGCACGCAGCCGGCCAGTGTCCGTCCACTGCAACGTAACCAAATGACGTGTGCAACTGCAGACGGCCCGGGGTCACCCAAGGTGAAAGTGGCAGGTGCCCTGTCGGCGATCTGCACCTACCTTTTCCGTGGGCCGCAGCTGCGCAGAGCACCAGCAGGAGCATCCCCAGAGAGGCCATGGCGGCGGCGGGCTCGGCTCGGCTCGGCTCGGCGGCTGGTCGTCACTCGGTCAATCCTGCACTGCGTCTCACGCCGCTAAAGCCGCGCTCCCATGCTACCCCGTGCGCCGCGCCGGAACAACTGGCCGGCCGGCTGACCGCAGCAGAAGACCGGGCAGCGCGCATGCGCCGGCCGCCCGCCCGCCACGGCGCCCGGCCGCCCTGAGATTTCGAGTGGGCGGCAATGGGACCGCAGCGCCTGAGAATGTCCCGGCCCGCCTCGGCTAGGCTCGGCTCGGCTCGGTTCAGATCTGAACAACAGCAGATGGCAAGTGAGGCAGGCTCGCGTGGTCCGAGCCGCGGTACAACCGAGCGGCAGTATGTCCGGTATAAACCGCCGGGCAGGGCTGGCAGCGGCGCACATGAACCCGTTACCCGGTCCGTCAGGCGTCCATGCCGATACCACCGACCACCAGCAACGGCGTACAGCACCAACACCCACCGCCCATCGGTGCTGCACCGCCCACCGCCCGCCGGCCCACCGACCACCGCCCGCCCGCCCACCGACCACCGCCCGCCAGCATCAACGACACCCAATACCACCCACCAAAACACCACCGTCCACAGGCTCCACCACCACCGTTATCGGCGGCCGGTGTGGTGCCGACACCTCACGACACGTCCCTGACACTGTTTGACGGGGGCTGGGCGGGGTGCAGTGGGATCTGAATGTCATGCCATGGGGCGGTTGTGAGTGTCCGATGCAATATGGGCTGTGATTGGTGGCGGCCAACCACAAACCAGACAGCGTTGTGTGTGGACACACACCCAGGGCTGTGGAGTGTGGAGTAGGGTGGGTCATTCAAATAAAAAAAATCCGACAAAATGGTGTAGTATATCTTTTTTCCTTTGGTGGTGAGAGTCACAACAATATTTTTTATCATTTTCTATTCGGAATTTACCTTTGCAAAATCGACGTTGAAAATTTCAACAATATCGAAAATAAGGCATAAGTAGCGTCAGGTGGATTGAAATAAGAAAATGTCTCAAAAATACCTAATGATATAACTGTAGAGCAATTAGTTCGCATAACATACGTAATCTGTGCAAATTATTATCTCGAAATTTACCTTTGCAAGTCGTCATTGAAAATATCAAAATATCGAAAAATAAGACAAAGTAGCATGACGTAAATATAAGGGAAGTATGCACAAAAAAAAGAGTTCTAAATCTTGGATAATTATATAGCATTATGGACAACGTACTGAATAACGTTAATCCGAATAACAAATAGCGGCACCAGATATCGGATACAATGTAATATCCTTACCGTTAGCTATATACATATATCCATAATTACCAGACAGGTTCGGAAAGTTTCCGATTTTAGGTTGGAGCTTACACTTACTCCCTACCTTAGTTCATATTTGTATATCAATTCTAACAAACGGTTAAAAATACAGCATATCTACCAGACTTTAAAATACCTAATACCGAATGTCATATTCCGAATATAATAATACTATGAAGTGGCGTATTCCGGGGGAGGGGCACCACCTTGCCACCATTGAACTTCTCAATGCACCCTTCCATTTACCTTTTTAGGTGCCCTCCGACAT
>JARFNZ010124732.1:0-11870 GCA_031763405.1 Balanus nubilus
GGGTGGGGGAGAGGCGTGCGGTCGAAAATTTCGTAATGCTAAAAGTTCAGCAGAATCCCATTTTATCTAGTGTAAACTGGATCGGTCAGCGATGGCATGCCCCCCCACCCCTGGCTACCATATCACGCAGTAATAAAAAATAAAAATAAAAAAGTTTATCGTCAAATTAGGGAGCGTTAACTGTGCGATGGATCCTTCAAGGTAAGTAATAAGTACCACTTCACTATGTCGTGATGAACGAGGCAGAACGATGACTAGAGTGTATCGTGGGGTGTGGGGTTGGACCAAACAATTTCAGTGGCCAGACCCATCCGGCGGCTGCTGCTGCTGCGGCCCCTAACACTTTGATCTATCTGTGTGTCATCAGTCTAACTGGTCAGACGGACACGCCAGACCACAGGCAGCTCCACTCGGAACAGCCGCTCAATGGAAGCCGCTGATCAGGGACAGGCCGATATTGATACATTTATTAATGGCCGCTGTCTGATTGTTTAACTGATTCCAGACGCCTGTGGCCGACACTGGAGCATGGATCCAATTATTTGAGTTAAATGTGACTCAAACAAATAGCCAGCGTGGTATGCAACACTTCAGGCGAACCTTGAAATCGTCTCATTAACTACGACCCCTATTTATATCAAAAATAAATTAACTCGTGCAGAGAGCAAGTCGGCATCAGCGGGGGCCGACGGCAGCGTCATGCGCCGTGTACGTCCCGTATTCGTCCCGTGTGCGCCGTGTACGTCCCGTGTTCGCCCCGTGTGCGCCGTGTTCGCCCCGTGTGCGCCGTGTGCATCCCGCGTGCGTCCCGTGTACGTCCCGTGTTCGTCCAGTATGCGCCGTGTGTGTCGTGTGCGTCCCGTGTATGTCCCGTGTGCGCCGTGTTTGCCCCGGGACGGATACCGGGGCGGTAATCTCGCGTGGCGGCGCGGCCGGCCGGCACGCGGCAGGCAGTCGAGCGTCTCCGGTGCTCTCGTGCGCCACGCACACACGCACACCACGCACACACACATACACCACGCACACGGCGCTGGCACGCTCCCAGCCGGCGCCGTCGACACACGACCAACGCCCCGCCGCGCCCCGGGCCGGGCCAGACAGACGCGGATAAACAGAGGAGATTGGGGACATGGACTGACGAGTGACGACACTGTGCTCAATGAGTCATGAACAAGCTTCAGATAGTAAATTTAGAAGCGTCAAATTAACGAAATTTTGGTAGATAAAAGGCCAAAATTAGGAAGAGACAAGAAAGAAGCATGACTTGTCTTCTTTTTCGTTTTATGTTGAAAATTGTATATAAAGAGTAGATTTTTAGCAAGCTGTGCCACATTAGCTCGTCCCGCCAGTGCAATTGCGGAGAGGCTGCTCCGTACTTTGTCGACCGAGAGGCCAGGCGACTGCGGAAATCTCATCTGTCCGCATTTCAGCGCGTTTAAATGCATGCCGCCGCCGAGTTTCGCGCACTGGCCTGCGGAGAGCGAGCCAACAGCCAGCACTCGGCGCCAGTCGACATGCTCTCATTACAAACTTTTCAGATTGGCGAAACAACTAGAGACGAGCCCGGCCGCCAGCAAGGCAGCAGCGCCGCCGCCACCGCCGCCTGGCGGCCAGAGTCTGAACCAGCTAGCCCTCACCCGCGGTGCCCTCCGGCGAATGTTTCGACTGGTCCCGGGGAAAATTCCAGCCAATGTTTCGGCTGGGCCGGGGAAAATATGGCAGCAATCCGTATCTAGCTGCTAATTAGATTAACAAGGCCTGGCCCGGGTGGTAATTACCCAGCAATGCTGACGACAATGGCCAACTTCGCCGGCAGCTCGCGGCTGAAAACACGACTCGGCCGACAAATTGTCAGCCGGCGAACCGGCCGGCCGGAGGGTCTGAAGCACAGACTGGAGCTTGGCTTCAGGCATCGCCCGAGGCTGAGTTGTACTGACAGCGGTGCTGAAAGCTTCGCTGGGCCCGTTCATAGTGGCAGCAGCCAGCAGCAGATAATTGTTCAACGTTTAGTCCGCGAAGTCTCACAGTTCACGGTTTATACCAAGTTAGGTAACTCCCATGTCAGCGAAGTGATTATTAATTCAGGCAGTTAAGCATGACACATTCGGCGAATGAAACGCAATGCACTGCAATCAATGTCTCTTCTTCTTGCATACAAAGGAGCTGCAACCTTTTTCAGAGCAACACACAAGAGAAAGGCGCACAAACAGCCAGTAGGAGCAGACTCGACACTGAAAGAGCATATTTTTAAAGAGCATATTATAAAGAGCATCCCTGTATTTAATACGGAACGATCTGCTCATAATCGTCAGCAATTCATTAGCCTGGCCATAAGTCGACAGAAACGAGGCGATTTCTGCCAGCGTGAAGACGACTCCGTCGAATGGAACCGCCCTCCTTATTCGTCCGGCCCCCGGATTTCGTCATAATCAAAACCGATGAGACTCTCCGACTCGTTGGAGCTCGTTCTCCGAATTCAATGATATTTATTTCGACTGACCGGATCGCCGTCGACTCGTGCCATCTCTCACGACTGGGTCACAGGGACAATGCGTGCAATTCAGTCTCGAGGGCTTAAATTCATATTGGGGACTGGAAGTAGAGAGTATAGGAGTGGAGGGAGCAGCAGCGCCGCGGGCGTCATAAAATCCGTGCCGCCACCTTATAAAAAGGCTCATTATGCAAACGGGTGGCGGCGGCGGCACGTCGGAGCAGAGGTACCCTCCACACTGATGGCCGCTGGAACAGAGCAGCTCTCGGCACTGGGGACCTGAGGCCCTAAAACAGCCGGGCACGGAATATACCTCCTCCGACAGCGAAACAAACGAACAAGGCACCGCGCGGCAGGTCAGTCGCCGGTGTACGCCGCTGCCACCACGCCACAGAGGCAGGAGGGGTCCCGCCGGGGCGCTGGGTACCGACAGCCGAGTCTGGGGTGCCGGGTGAGGGTGCCGGGTGCGTTCCCTTGAGCGTTTATTACTGTGACCAATCGCAGCTCAGAGGGGAAGGAGGTGAGACCGAGACGCACCCCACTGACAGCTGTTTATTATTCAACTCCCGTCTCCATTTGTCTTGAAAACAATATTTCCAGCAATGAAGTCAATTACGAGTCACTGAAGCGCCCATAATCAACTGCAAACGGGTGGAGAGGTTACAGCCGCCAACATTAAATCCCCGTCACAAACCGAAAAGGGTGGGTCGCACGGCTGAATCACAATGGGGATATTGACGGCGGGACACTTGCTCGTAGCGTTGTTTCGATATGCCAGCTGGGAGCCGGGGATACGATATTCTAGTTTGGTCACATCCTGGTCTAATGTACCGTGACTGACGCGGTGGATGCATATGGGGAGACATCGGGGACACTTTTCAGCTATAATATGGCCGGCTCACCGGCAGACCCGTCTGCACCCGGCATAAACTCAGACTCAGAGCCACACTGAAAATACCTCAGAGCAAATGACCAGAATCCCAATATATGATACCGAGCGCAATCGGTGTGCGACCAACCCATGTGGAAGACGAATGTCCTCAATGTAGAGAACAATGCTCTTACTGAAATATAAATGCGATTTAATTTCACACCCTGATATAATATGAGGGTTTCAAATATTTTCATCGCGTGCCTATACGTGCCTACAAGCGGGCAAAATGGTAGACGGTTCTATATGTTCAGGTCGGGCTAAATCAGCCGCTAATGATTCCGATAATCCCACAATTACTTTCATCACTATAATTAATGCCAATTAATAACTTTAATAAAAATATAATAGACCAGACATGGCTGTTAAGTATTGCGCCATTAGGGAGCCCACCAAGTGTAAGGGCAGGCACATAGCCAGGATTTTGCTCAGGGAGGGGCCACGACACATTTTCAGCTACCGGAGGGTGTGCGGTCAAACATATTTCAAACTCGATTATTTCCATGCAACGCCATAGAAGCAATGTTATCACCTATGGTAAGCTTCATCGCTCGGGGGGGGGGGGGACATGGCCTCCTTGCCTCCCCTGGCCACGTCCTTGAGCATTGGGCAGGGGCAGGGCCGACGGTAACCGACTGGAGTACGAGTTTAGCGGCCACTCCGAGTAGCTTTAGTTGCCGTAACTGACTGCAGGTGGCGCGCAGGTCGCGGGAACCCGTACCGGCGCACCCGACACCGCCGCGCTATGGCGCTGGGCATTGATACTCGGTAGTGCGGGATTGAACAATGCCAAATCGAAACAGAGGCAGAAGGCACCGCATGTTGACCAAGAAATTCGTCACAACAATTTAGCAGCTGTGAGGCGACGTCCATGGGGATCTCTGCAGCCCCGAATTTGGTGGATTTTACTAGTTATGTAGGCATAATATGCCTTACAAAATAGCAATATTATAGTCGAGACCTCTCCACTGGTTACAGCAGCTTCATACACCATGGCATTCTGATTTATGAAGCGAGATCCGGTCTCCGTATACTAAACGATCACCTCTCATCCGATAAACGTCAGAGATCACTTTCGGAATGATGTCTTATCTTAGCAGGCAAATCGCGCCGTAACCAATGTCAGAATGGCGGGCCAGTAAACGATACGATACCTTACAGTCATAGACAAGGAAATAAAATCAGCCGCCGAACGCCCCACACGGGCTCACGTACTCCGCTCAATGTATATTCAATGGGGGCCGATGCCGTTAAGATCAATCCTCGGTAACAATGGCCGGGTTATACGAGCTAATCACGAGGCCGCCTCGGTCTGCCGACACGCCTCGCCCGGTATTGTCGGCGGCTCCAGCTGCAGCACCACGGAGCGGCTGCCGGCCCGGCGGACGGCGTGAGGCTCTGTAATGTATCACCCCAGGCCAGCTAAACCGGTCAGAGGCGGCCACCGGCTGTTCCTGGGACACAGGCAGCGCGAGCCACACCGGAGCCGCGCCAAAAGTATAACAACACAGACCGACCACGAGTCTGTGCCAGAGCCAAGTCAAGGCGAACCAAGAGTATGCATGGCGCAGCAAAGCCATATCGCACTACGCCACTTGAAGCCTAGTCTTTTTAGGTCTGCTTTGAAGGCGAGATGGGAGAATTAATATTTGATAGGAATACCGAATAGGACTTGGATTGCCATTTTCCCATTTGCCGATCATATCAAAAAAGGTTCTCAATTCTCGTCACAGAAGGACTCGTACGAAACCGATGCGGCTGAAAACTCTTCAAATAGTCACTAACAACAGACGGACATGAGTGACCAGAGAGTCTCGCTGCCACCGCCGCCGGTACGAACACAGGTACATGCCATGGGCTCGGCCGTCTCCGGTTCAGTCCTGTCAGACGACCCCAGACGAGACGAGTCGAGACGAGCTGAAACGAGACGACTGTCTCCCCGACATACTCCTGGCGCTGCTACCCGAGATACGGTCGGAGGGATGCGATGTAGCCGGCTGAGGCAGCCACGAAGTGCCGTCGGCAGCGACTGATACTAGAGAACGACGGACTCTCGCAGACAACACGACACTTACAGACGCCGACACGCTTGCATACGCAACATCTTCGTATGCAGCGGGTTACCTTTGAACTCTGAACCTCCTCTTCCGTCCACAACCAGAGGTCATTGTGTAGAGCCCGCTTATAGCTTTCCATTCCTGACATCTACAAGCGAAATAATATTGCCTTAGTTCTTTACATGTCTCAGTCAAGGCTAGCAAAAATGGTGTGAAATATGCTGTAGTGAAACGCTGTTTTGCCAGACACGCGACTTGTCCGCTTGTGGTGCCTCTTTTGTCTAACTGTGGTTGTATCACCCGCGCTGGAAAGCTGTGTAACGTGGCGTCGATCTATCGCGGTGTGTTCTGCCGTCTTTTTTAGAGTTTCGACAGCAATTTGCCCGTCAGTATTTTTGTGTCTATACTTGCTATCGACATATTTCCGGCTTAAAGTGAACTTCTTACAGTTTTAATAACCATTCCAACCAAAATATAACGCAAACAACTGCAAAGCAATTGTTCTCACTTTAACAAGGTCATGCCATCTGATTGATGTTTTTGTTTTTTTGTTTTTTTTGGGGGGGGGGTTCTTCTGTAGCATATCACATTCCTTGCATTCCATATTCATTTTCAGATCCCAAAACACGTTCGTTATATAACCCCGTCCGACTTTGATATTCACACAGACCTGTGTAGTGTGTATGTATTCGCAATTTAAGTCTTTCACGCAATTATGCATCAGCCGTGATGCTTACATCACGTTTCCAATGAGTTTTACCTCCATCGACCAGCGACCACGTCCATAGGCCTCCCTTCGACAAAATTAAAAGCATCTAAATTTGACAAACTATCAATTCATCAGCCGCTCCACCTCAACAGACAGACCCTCACCTCTCCAGACGTCCTCCTAACGCCAAACACCCCAGTCTGATTAACTGCCGAAAAATCGCCGCCCGTCCCGACCGGGCCCGCACCTCTCACATCATCCATCGCCCGGTATTGGCCAGTTTTGACAGCAGCCGCCCTCGCCGCTCGACGCGCCACAAATTGCCGAGCCATGTCGTCGGTACGTCGGCACCGACGGGGCGGGCATTAAAATGCCGCCGGCAGAGCTCGCGGCGCGTCGCCCCCGTGACTGCACCCGCCGCCCCGCCGACGGCGACGACCGGGGGACAGACACGCAAGATTTACGACCCGAAATAATGAAAAGAAATATTATGATAGTCTGCCGGTTTCAATTAAGCGCAGTGTGCGCGGCCCCGCCCGGGGGAGCGGCGCATTGTCGAGTGTCGATTGCGACGCGGGGCGGCCATTGTGGTGAATTAGGAGCACCCGTTTACCGCGGCCCGGCCGGGGAGCATACAAAGAGTGCGCACAGATTACCCTGCAATGAACCGCGCCCGGCTGGGCGCTGCGGGAGTCCTCTGACGGAGAGTGAACTCCGGACTGACTGCGGTCCCGACTCCCGCGGTGACTGCGGTGACTGGTGACCGGCCGGTGACTGCGGTGACTGGTGACCGGTCGGTGACTGCTGTGACTGGTGACTGGTCGGTGACTGCTGTGACTGGTGACTGGCCGGTGACTGCTGTGACTGGTGACAGGTCGGTGACTGCTGTGACTGGTGACCGGTCGGTGACTGCTGTGAATGGTGACTGGTCGGTGACTGCGGTGACTGGTGACAGGCCGGTGACTGCTGACCGGTCGGTGACTGCTGTGACTGGTGACTGGTCGGTGACTGCTGTGACTGGTGACTGGTCGGTGACTGCGGTGACTGGTGACCGGTCGGTGACTGCTGTGACTGGTGACAGGCCGGTTACTGCGGTGACTGGTGACCGGTCGGTGACTGCTGTGACTGGTGACCGGTCGGTGACTGCTGTGACTGGTGACCGCTCGTTGACTGAGACCGGACCGACACAATATCCGACATCGGCCGAGTACGACGTGAGTGTGGGCTGGAGACGGAGCGGGGGTTTCTCCTGGAACTTGGGCCGGTGCTGACCACCGCAGCATCACGCGTGTCCGGCCAGTGTGATGATGTCCCCTGTCTGATGCCGTCGCAGCTCGTCGCTTTGCTCGACTGCCGGTTGCTGGCGCAGGGCGGGGCGGGTGGGTAGGCTCGCAGGGGGCGGGACGGGGCGGGCCGGGCGGGTGGTGAGGGATGGGGTGAGGGGGACAGCAGGGAGAGAGGGAGGGAGGGAGGGAGGGAGAGGACATTGGTCACTGATCGCTCCCCTCGCCGCTGCCACTTACGGCAGTGTCATCACTATTGGTTTGTCGCCGAGCACCAGGGACGGAGTCAGGCGAGCGGAAGACAGGGACGTCCCCATCACCAGCAGAAATCACTGCACAGAGAGGACGATAGCAGGGGAGAACCCATAGCTCACATTATTTGCCAAGCGCTACACGAATGCTGAAACCGCCATACGGAGACGCCTCACCGACACCGTTATCATTACCAAGTCCCGCTTACTGCGCCTGGGTGCGCGCCTGGTGCCTAGAAGTGGCCCGTCATCAAATCAACTAATTAAATCAGACGAATCTCTCCCTGGGGACGGATCCATTAGCGAGCGGGGGTTGCACGGCCCATCGGCCGGCCATACGGCTGATGAGGCCGGCCAGTCTCGTCTCGACGAAGGCTGAAAGAGCTGCGAGGCTCCACTCCACTTCCGGTCCGACCGGCTCCAAACCTAATTCGGCCCCCATTAACCCACTGAGATAAATCTAGCACTGCATTTTTACACGGCTCGTACCTCGAGCGCGCTGCCCGGTCGGCTGCGAGCGATGCGAACAAGCACACAGACTGGCAGCAGAGGCTAAAAACGGGACAGACCGGCCCCGTTCTCAGAAGCCGTTCCAGTCGTAACACTGCAGTCAATGAGGCGAACCGGTGCAGCTTCCGAATACTGTCCCGTGCAATCACTTGGGCAACGCGAGTCGACATAGCCAGACAACTGTGAACCCGCTGCTCCCGAAGTGACACATCGCGAGGCTGGCTCGCAGATGCCGGCCGTTGAATTAATACCGGAGGCCGGCGACTCGGAGTCGTTGGTTCGCGATTGTTGTTGTGGGTTTTGTTTCTGCCAAAGTTTGTCGTCGGTCGGAGCAGATGAGAGTAGGATGTAATTATCCGGTGTGCGGAGCGGACAGAGGCAGAGGAATCGAGACTGAAAGACCGAGGCAGAGGAAGAGATGGAGCCGTGCATTTCTATCTTCAGATGAATGCTCCTCTTCTCCCCCACTCTACTACCCAGCACTTGACTTAACCCACGCCGAACAGCTCATTACGATTCAGTGTGAAATGATGAGTGCGATCGGACTTGATCTCAACCATGCAGTGCTCGAGAAACCTAGCCAAGAAGACAGAGCGGCAGCCCTGGCTCCCAGGATCACACCCTGTCCCAGCACTGAGCTGGGAACTCACCTGGCGAAGAGGAGTGCCGCCGGAGACACCTGCTGGAGGGCCGGCAGGGACGGCGGTGGTCCACCGCGGTTGGCCAGCTCCTGTGCCCACGAGGCGGCGATGGTGCGAGGCGGTTCTGGTACATCGCCGTACCCGCCTCGGTGCGGTACGGCGGGCAGCACGCCGGCCGGTACGCCGACTGGTACGCCGGCTGGGACTCCACTTGGGACTCCCATGGGCACTCCGGTGGGTATTCCCATGGGCATCCCGGACGGTACGCCCATCGGTACCCCGACCGGTACTCCCATTGGTACCCCAGCGGGGTAGACGCGGTGCGGATCGGGTCGGGCCGGCAGTCGGAGGTGTCGAGGTCGCTCCGGCAGCGGCGGTTTGGGCGGCGCGGCCCGGCGGCCGGCAGACTCGGCCGCCCAGGCCTGCGGCTCACCTCCTGACTCCGGCCACGGCTGTGAGCGGCGCCGAGCCAGCTTGGCCGCCACGTTGTCGTAGACGCCGGACCCGGGCCGCGCTGGAGCGTTATTGTTGACGCCTCCGTGCGTGGCGTACGCCGCCTGAGCCGAGTGCAGCATCTGTGAACAGACGGAGAGCGAACAGTGAGCGGCGCCGGCCCGGGTACACACGGGCGGCGACGCGTGGGGCTCCGTGACGCGATGGTTTGACGGCAGAGCGGGGCGCACACGTGTGTTGTGACACGCACTTGCGCGGCGAATTAATCACTCTCTGAATGGAAACAGACGCGCTCGGCGTGTCACACAATCACCCCGCGAGCCAGCCGGGCCGCCAGCCGGGCCGCCCGGGTTCGTTTAGTACCTAATCAATCAGAGGACAGTGCTCATCACAGCTCAACGGAGAGCGGCACTGCTGCGCCACCGGCCAGTATGGAGGAGGTCGCACCGTCCCACCTCACTGGCAGCGCAGACAGAACAGATCTACGTCACTAGATACTGGATACAGCAGCCTGGCCTTACCCCTTCTAGGCTATCCGTTTGAAGGAAGGGTAGCCACAGGGCACTTACTACCGATGTAAGTTTATCATAATTAAATGTCACCGCGTTACTGTAAAATACGTTTAATTTAAGTATGGAGCAATGCGAAATGTTCTCAATGAATGGATGGAGGAAATCACTGGGTCAGCAAATACCAGTACCCAACAGTGAGTAGCCGGCGCCTGAACCAGTCCTTCTCTAATGACCCCGGTCTGATTCTGAGAAATAAACGCCAGGTACCTGATGTTTTGACTGATGGTCTGCCCACGACTATTAGCGGTCAGATTGATCACCCCTAACAACAAGCTTTACACGTCACCATACATCCAAAGGGTAGCTCCATCCATCACTGGGCCGGATCGGTCCAGGACTCGATGGTCATTCACGATCAAATCCTTCGAGGTATGTGTATCAGGATAATCTGCAACGGGATTCAACACGATACACCAATCATATCTAAGTTCATAGCTGGATCTGGGGAAGAATCGGGTGATGTCATGAGCATCAACACCGATAATAGGCGAAAAGGTTAGAAAACTGAAGAATTACTACATTTGTTGGAGAAAGAAAGAATTTTGTCCGTTAAAAATGGCTTAAGTAGACGCCACTCCTTCACCTTCAAACAGCAATTGAAGTAGGCGGACGCGGATTACCCTTTACGACTGGAATTCGGTCCCCGAAATTTATATTTTGTATTTGTACTTCGCATCAATCATCATCACTCTCCTGACCTACAGCTACGCGTCTCCTGATCTACTCTCCAAGCGACCTGCGGTCCCCGACACACAAACAAAACAGCACGTGAGAAAACAAAAACCGCGACGCGCAGCGCAGCAAATACGGCGTGAAACAACGTCTGTCCCCGAGTTCCACCCCAGGGAGCATGCACAGCGCGCGCAGACAGCGGAAGAGGCCGCTTCCGACGCACACCGCGGACACTCGGATCCTCCCACAGAAATCACCGCGCGACGCACAAACTCCCACCAAGAGCAAAACAACTGCTCTGTTTGCGCACACATGGATAGGGGGCGACACGTACAGATTGTCGCCGAGTTTGTTTAGCTATCAGGTCTAGAGACTGAGCAGCAAACTCGAGCTAACAACCCGGCTGGTGAGCCAACAACCCGGCCCGGTTAGCGGTGTCGTCTCACGGACCCAGCGTTGGCCGCAGGGACTAAGACCCCGAGCTGGAAGCGCACCGTGCAAACGCATACTGCTAACGAGCAGACGGCGCCGGCACGGAGAGGCCACGCACATGCGGCGAGCTGTAATCGCTCCAATCTCGGCGCGGCGCCGCCGACCGAGACAGAAGCGGCGCGCCAGTCATCGGCAGGTGCCGTAATCAGCGCGGCGGCGGCGGCGGCGGCGTCGGGTTCAATCTCGGCGCGCGGGCGGCGTGGCGTGGCGCGGCTGCAGGAACAACGGCCTAATCAGCGTCGCGGCCGGCGCTGAAAGGAGTGTGCGCCGCGCGCCGTTGAACGCCGCCGTTGCAGAGGTAATGACGGCTGAGCCAGGTGCGTGGGTCGCCGCCCCGGCATCCACACAATATTGGCTCTACACTTGCCGCCGCCTCCACGGCCGCCTCAGACGCCACAGAATCAGGGGCCGCCAGCATCGAGGTAAATTGATTTTGAGGGATTGATTGGGTTACACATTAGGCGATTGGACGTGGGGAGAAGAGGAGAATCGGGAGGATTGGCGTAGTTTGGATGGGTGGAGATGGCGGGGAGCGGGGCCGCTGAGGAGGAAGGGGTGGCTATGGATCGGGCATCCCCGGATGATCCCCTGAAATCACCACCGGCGGCGAAGTCACCACCGGAACGGGCAGACGGCCCGGAGGGCAGCCGAGCAGGGACAGACGCCCGCTCCACAGTAAATCATCTCAAGATCCGACGGCGAGCCAGACGGCAAAAAGTCCGTCGGTGCCGCCCTCAGGAGGCGGTGTCGAAAGGGAGAGAGACGGGGCAGCAGCGGCGGCGGCGGCGGCGGCGGCGGCGGCGGCGGC
>JARFNZ010124743.1:0-11868 GCA_031763405.1 Balanus nubilus
TCCCGCCAGACGCCAGAAACCTTGAACACAGGGAGGGAGGGACAGACAGAAATTGCCAACTTATCCCCCCAGTATAAGTCTCCGTAATACAGAGAAAACTCAAATGCTAAAGGATATGATTTTTTCTCCAAGATGTATTCCTTCGATTTTGGATTAATGTAGCTATCAACTTATAATCCACCAGCCACCAGACTCCCCCGCGTTTCATTTAGTAACGTATAGTGTCACGTGTATGATGACAACTGTTAACAGGTACCTACCGGCCAAAATATGGTTCAGTGATGTGATAAGGGGGTTATGAAGGAGTACGTCTACACGATCAGTGTTTAGATCACGATTTTAGCAGGATTCTCTTTAATCGTGCGGCCGCGTCCTGGAGCCGCCTTTCTTCCGCCATGCCTATACGTAAGAAGAAAGCTCGCGCATAGGATATTGATTTCAGTTAGATTCAATTTCAATTATTTTGTTGTTTTATGCATTGTTGGTCTATCTTAAGTGCATGTCTTCGTTACTTTACTTTTGTATTAATACGCCTTGCGAAATAGCTCATTAACTGAATTTCTGACTACTTAGCGTATTTCAGCGACCTTGGAATCAACACACAACACTCATTAATATTCGACAAATGCATTGTAATCCTAACTGAATGCATTTACATATGCTGCCTTTGATTCAGTTTGCCGGAATGACAGCACCTTGCAGTGTTCACCGCCAGCGAGTCTCGCGTGCCACGTGACCAGACTACCGGTGCCGCCAGCCAGCCAATGGCCTCCTTACCGTTTGACGACGCGTCTCGGAAATATTTCATACCTCGATATAACCGCAATGTGGACACAGGCCGGCGCGACGAGTGGTAAATTACGGGATATTCCGTAAGGATTGGAACCATTCTCCCCAGCCTTCTATTGCACCGGCCGCCCGCGGGTCGCGATTAAAACACGGTCTGGTGCGGCTGTAGCTGCACCGACCGTCTCTGAGCGCCCGAGCCGCCCTCCGCACCAGCCTGGAAGGCACTCTTGTGGTAGAGACCCAATATGGGCCGGACTGGTGATTCAACTGTGTGATGGCGGAAAAACGAACGGCTGATGTGTGTTTTTGTTTATTATTGGTAAGAGACAGAGCGCCGGGCTGTTTGTAGACCGTGTTCAAAATGTGAAGTCGTAAAGATTTTCGCTGTTTTATTTCTTTTAATAAATTCAGACCAAGCATTTTGAATGGACAGATCTTAGCCTGCGCTAAGAAGAGCTTGTTACGCACCGCGCATGTCCTGACCCCTACCGTCCGATCGGACAATGTCGGGCTGCCCTTCAGAATTTAGAGACAAAAGATCTACGTGCCTGCCTATGTGCAATTTTATCAACGCTTCTTCTATCAATACTTTTATCAATACTTCTATAATACTTCTTATAGTAGCGGAAGCCGTCTGGAGAAACCTTACAATTTCTGTCTGTCAGACCAATATTGGATGAAATGGAATGTTTCAGCGACTAGAGTTATTCTGGAGAAATGCAGGTATACTTAAATTCAGAAAAAAATTGCTCTATAAATCCGGGTCAAAAGCGCAACATGACCAATCTAAGTAGACACACTCCCTTTAAAGCGACAGTCCCACCTTCCTGAAAGTTACCAAATGTTACCAAATATTAGTATTACATGTCAAAATGTCAGGCAATGTCTGATGGCCACGGTGGTGTCCTATACTCCCACAAATATCACTCAATTGAAAAGTTATTTAAGTTTAAAGTTAACATAGAAATGTTAACCTCCCATAGCGGGAGGACCTTCGAAAAGCCCAAACTGCCTAAGTCAACTTTAAATTTCTTGAAGATCAGATAACTGTGATTATTTTGAACAAAATGTGCTGTTGTTTCGAAGCACAGCCACCAACTTAGCTATCTCAACTCATTACTTATGTTAAGGTGGGACAGTCCCTTTAAGATCGAAATCCGACCAGGCAGGCAAGCGGTGTAGGTTCGGAGTAAGGTGAAGGTCATATTAAAGGTCATCCTTCGACTGCCGGGGTGTTGTTCACAATGAGTACCCTACAGAAGGTCAGGCCATACAAATGTTATCTTAGACGTAAGTACTGCGTCGTTCACGAGACGCAGTGAGATGTAAGAGACCGACGTCCTGACTCGTGAGCGACACATGAGTGGCAACTCCACCATGGCGATACGCCAGTCCACTCATCTCACCTAATACCAGACATTTTGACTAAGCACGGGATCACATAGGTGTGACAGATTCCATACTCACCTGGCATGACTACGTGACATCTGAGTGTTTTCTCATAAGTGAAGATGCCGTTGAAAGGCTCCAGTTTTGATGACGCCGATGGGACCAAGACAAATGCAAGAAAGGTCATGGTGGCGATCTCAAAGACTCCTAACAGCACTTTCAGTGGTTGAAAGACCGAAGTCTCGCTCTCATTAGACATCCAGCCGGCAACAGACACCCTCTGGCATCGGATCCCTTGGCAGCGGCGTCAACGTCCGTGCATCTCGCCCAGTCGCCCGAGCGGTCGGAGGCTGTATGTGAGCCGAGCCGGCCGCGGAAAAGTGCAATACCCTGCGTCATACAAAACAGAAACTTGTTGATTCCTTCGAGGGTACCAATCTTTTATCAAAACCAGTGCTCTATTAGAAGTTTTCAGCTCATAATTTACTAACAAGTTTCAAGAGTGATCCTTCCCGTTATCGTAGCTATCTCAATATCGCATTATTTCTATCTAGCATACATTTTTTGACAAAGTTTCATAATTCAGGTGCATATTGTACAAATGATGACGCTTGCCAGACTGTGGCGTATGGTGAACATGACCTTCATCAGCCAACGTGCACAGCTGCTACTCTGCATCGTTGGGCAAAACTCCGCTAGAACTGAGTAGAACAAGTTGCGATGGACGAAGCCACAGATGCGACCGTATTTATATGCTACAGTGTTCGGCATACATCGCGACCAGGAACCTACGAGTACAACGTGCGATAAAATAAACAGCGCGCACTGCACACAACATTCAACAAATGCTAACGAAAGCATCGCGCACCACTCTGGATCATATACGCTGTCCAAAGGTGACCGACAAGAGAGTGGTCTCCGTCTCGGCTCTGTCGATTGATCTGAGCCTCACCGCCGGCGAGTCGCCGGCCCGCGCGGCGAGATGTCGCCCTGTGTGGCGCTGCAGTCACCAAGGCTGGTTGCACTGCTCCGCAGGACACTCGGGGACAGCGGCGCAGTCTAGCCTTCCAGGCGGCTGCCGCCCGGCCGTCAATCACGCCGCGGACGTAATTCAATTAGCGGGTTGCGAGTCACGCCGCGACGGTCGGAGCGGGACGGCGACATCGAACTCAATCGTGAAACAGGTGTGCACGTGGGCGGGGTATGTAGACTGGGGCAAATTGGAGTGTTGCTAGATCATAAAACTGATACGCGAGCCAGTATGAAATTCCCAGGCGTTGTAACACTTGCTGGGCTACTGACGAGAAGCGATGAGCATCTCTCGACGTCACTTGTCTGTCGTGGCGTGATTTTGCAACGTTCTCATGTCGGATGGTCCATTCATGTCGCTTGTAATGAGGGCATCCATCAGGGGTAATCAGAGGGATCTGCTGCTGTGATGAAGCAAGCGGCGCCCAATTGCAGCTCCGCGCCGCCGCAGATGCTGCTCCAGATGACCGACTAAGATGCAGCGCGTTCCCACGGGCCAGCCCAGTACTTCCGATCCAGCAGGCTAACGACCCGCTGATGGGACAGCCATTTCAAAACGGTGCTCGACACTTATTGCGCCGCGAAAGCATGGAGCTAAATTGTGCTCTAGATTTGTGTCCGTGTGTCGAGGTTGAATACAACAAGATCGTTTCAAAATATGCCCTGTAATGCTTGATTGGAACAGAGCACACGTACGATGCAATTCATTCATTTTTATTGAAGTGCTATGTCTAATGTTTTTTAACCCCTTACCACCCATGCCTCCACCATCGTAAGTGCACTGATTTTGTCACTAGATCTTGCCATTGATTTTTGCACTGTTTACCAATTTTGTGTTTACTTGGCACGGGAATGTTCTTATTTTGTTTTATTTGCATTGTACATTTCCACCATGCAGAGTGTAAGTTATTCCGTTTGACATCATTCACTTCGCAATGTGTCTGCATCTTCACTTCGTTTCATTTTTATTTGACATAACTCCACTCAAAGAAAATTTATATGACTAATCTGAGATTAAACCCAGGGATCCCATTCTGTCGTCATCCAGTCAGGCCCGTTATGATGGCGCTGCTCCTGTCGCTGGGTGGCCGGGGCGGTCAGCAGCAGCGGTTCCCATGGACCGACCACGCCGGCTGCTGCCGTCCCGCCGCACGCCACACAGCTTCTCACCAAGTTATGCAAACCAGCCACAAATCGTTAAAAGCACATCAGCGCTATTCCTGAATGGTCACGGATTTGATGATGCTTTAATGTGATCCATCATGGCGTTCCCAGGGTGTCCAGGACGGCGAGGACAGCGAATGTAAACCAGGGGACAGCCAGCGTCGGGACGCGTCATCACTCGCTCAACAACTACTCTGGTGCTTTCGTGATGAAACTTAGTAGATGGGACTATTCCCCCACACGTTAATGTTGGGTGTCTCAAGACATAATAAAATAAATGAAAACTTGCAACGGTATTCGATATCGTTGGGAAATTGGTCGGAATAAACTGGTTATTATGATATCGTGGTCTCTTATTTTGCATCAGATTTAATGTTCATCAGCCTTTAACGCGTGGAACAGAAAATAAATAGGCGTGTATCAAATCGATGAATGAAAGACAAAGCTGTTAGTCAAGCGATAAATTGAACCAAATACATTTGTCACGAACTGAATCAGCTTATATGCCTATGTCATTGGTATATAAACTTGATAACGGCTGTATCTCAAAGCTCCCTTGATATACACATCTCGTTCGACTCATGGACGCTCTTCTAACGGTTTGATGCGTCGCCTCAGTTCCGTTTGAACCAACATTATTCATCATTAATTACCAGTTAGCCGTGACGGTGCCCTGGCTCCCGAGCACCGCACCACCATCATAACTCAGCCTCCCCCGTCGGCACCCCCCCCCCCCCCAACCCCCCTCCCGAGGGGGGGGGGGCGACGGGGATCGACGCACTAATGATGCTTTGTGACACGGCGGCCTTCACCCTAATCACTAGCCTTGATCCGGCGCGGTCGGCAGTGCGGCTAACGTCCCCACGCCGGCGGCAACGGCGTCCTTCTCCCCAGAGGAGAACCCACGCTGGGACCCCGGCGGCGCCGGCCAGGCCCGCCCCGACCGCAGAGACCTGTGGGACCGGCCCTCAGGAGAGGAACCGACGAACCCGACGGACCGCAGGGCCCGCCAAACCACGGCCGGTCCTCTGCGGTCCGCCGTGACCTCAGGGACCTCGGAGACCACAGGGAGGGACGCAGGCGCCTGATGCTGTCGGCGGCATCGGTGGAGTTTGTGGGGCAGCGGCTGAGAGACGACGGCGTCTCATAGACAATGACAGAGCCAGAGACCAATAGGCCGAATTCACACTTAAGCGGAGTTCACACTGAGAGGGACGGACACCAAACCGCTTCTGCCATCAGTCATTTTACCGGACACCAACGCGACAGACTGAAATTGAATGTGGTTTGCCAATTTGGATTTAAATTTAGACATTAATTTATGAAGTTCAACTTTGATCCGTTGTGCTGACGCCTGGGAAAATGACTGATGGCAGAAGCCTTTTGGCCTCCGCCATCCTCAGTGTGAACTCCACATTAGGGTGACGGACGCCAAAAGACGGACGGAACTTCATAACATTAATTTATGAAGTTCATCTTTGATCCGTTGTGCTGACGCCTGGGAAAATGACTGATGGCAGAAGCCTTTTGGGCTCCGCCATCCTCAGTGTGAACTCCACATTAGGGTGACGGACGCCAAAAGACATCTGCCATCAGACACTTTATCGGATATTCGCGGGACGCATAGGCGTAGGAACAGGGGGGGGGGGGGGGGCACGGGGGCCCTGCCCCCCCCCCCCCCCCCCCCCCCCACTTTTCGGCCCAAAATTTCGTTAAAATATTTAATTTGTCTTCAAAGACGAATCTTAAGGCGGCAAACGATTCACCAAGGTGAGAGGAGCCTAAATCTACAAAGAACTTTATCATAGGGGGGTTAGTTTTCCCACAAGGTGTGATCAAAGTTTCACTGCCCCCCACCTATGGCGGGACGGATCAAAGGTGAATTCGTTTTTTTTATTATTTGAAATTCATATTTAACAAACCTAATTCAACTTCGATCCCATCGCGCGGGTGTCCGGTGTATAGCGAGCAATGACAGCCGCCTTTTGGCATCGGCCACCCTCAATACGACATCCGCAATAATGAAGACGAGCCGTGCCGTCTCCGTCGCGCCGCCCACGACTGGTGTGTGATGTCCGAGGAGGGGAGCATCGCTCACGGGGCGAATCATGAGCAGCCCAGCCCCACCGCCACCATGAGAGCACCGTGAGGCGCAACGACCGGCCACCGGAGAGCCGGAGAGACGCCGACCGCCCGACAGGCACACAGATCAGACAGACAGACAGACACACCATTCGTCTTCCGGGGAGACGGCCCGGTAACGACCCGGTAGCTTCGACAGCCACCTGCGCGGGCTCCGCGATCCCGGAAGCCGTGGCGGCGCGTAGCAGAGGTAGCTGGGCCTCCAGAGCGGCTGGACACTGATGCGAAGCGGCTGGACACTGATGGATCACAGGCGACCCAGCGCGCAGCCGCCCGCCGCCGGCGCCCGCCCCGAGACTCACATAATTGATCAGTGTAATTATGTTGTGCCGGTATATGTGCCGCGCCGTTCTGGCTGTGATCGCGCATGACCGATGGCGGCCCGCCGGCCGGGAAATTATAATTCAGAGACGCCCGCGGCAGCCGCAGCGGCGTCGGCGGCGACGGCGGCGTCGGTGACGCGGTCAACGCCGGAGGGCTGTGTCACTGAACCCCTTACGGGACGGGCAGGAGAGGACAGGGCAAGAGTGGCAGGTGGGGGGCGCTGAGGGATGTGGGGCTGTGAGGGTCGGAATGAGGGGTGTCGGACGGTATCGGCTGGTCTGGGCAGTGTGGGCGCTGTGTGTTGGTGGTGTGTTCGGGCAGCGTGTGACGGTGTGTGTTGGTGTGGGACAGAGGAGAGCTCGCTTTGGGTCGGTGCAGAGCGGTGTCATGCGGTGTGGGTCGGTAAGGTCGGTATATAGGCGAGGTCGTACGGTATGGGGTGGCTTGGGGACAGTGTTTGGCGGCAGAGAGGCTGTGCCTGACTATACCAGGCAGTATGAAGCGGAGTGAGACGCTGTGGCTCAGTGCGGGCGGTGTGATCAGGCTGGCGGTGGTGTGAAGGGCTGTGGGCCGGTATGGGACTATGTATAGCCGTGAGTCGGTGCGGAGCGGTGCTGGGCTGTGTGGTCCGCGGGGCGCCGTGGCGGCGGGCGGTGTAGGCGCCCTGACGCCGGGCGGCGGCGGAGGGCGGCCCGCCGCCGGCCTGCCCCGGGCCCGGAGGTGGGGTCGCCGGGTCAGCAGTCAGCGATGACGGATGGCCCCCCGCCGCCGCGACGCTCTGTTTTACCTTCGATTACGGCGCGGCGGCGCCTTGGTCCGGCGCGATGGATGGAGCACACAGCAGGGACGGCAGCGACGGAAGCCTCCCCGCCGCCTCTGTCGCCCACCCCCCTGCCGTCCAGCAGGGGAGGGGGGGGGGGGGGGGCAGGACAGCGGGAGGGGGCTTGGTTTGACAGGCCTTCACAATGGTGTAGAGGCTAGGCTACCGAATAAATCACATGGAATGTGGACAGAGAGTTTGGTGTGATGACCTGAGTTTAATACGGCATCGTACTCGCACAGCCGATGTCCGAAAATAAGGGATCTGGACGGGCTCATTTACGTCTATCCTCACTGTTTTTTTTTTTACATCAGATAGTGTATTTCATTTACCTCCACTGTTTTCGTATGTCATTATCTGTTTAATGCTATTTTGTAAACAAAAACAACAAGGAAATAAAACTGTTGGTTGTTCTGGGCCCAAGTTGGTTGCTTTCGGGCGCTGGTGGAAAAGGCATATGCTAGTGAACATAATTGTATTTATTGAAGTGTGTGCTTTCCTGTGATTTGAACTCATCGTGACCAGCATCATGGTCATGAGCTGGTAGATGTTTGTAATAGTCATGTTCAGTGAGTTTCAACTAAAGTAAAATAGTATTTACAGGGAAGATATTTAAAACAACTAGTCATCGTTGAAAGCGATTTAGCTTATATTAAAGGACTCGCTCTTTGAAACCTGAAAACTATGGGGGAAGCAAAGACAACTTTTCTTTCTAGACCTTCGGTCTCTCACATGAGTCGTATAACCCTAAACAAAATATTACACAATGTTCTACAAAGAAGACAGCCATTATATAAGCCAATAGCCATATCATATTTCCAATTAAATAGTAATTTTAGAACCTAGCACAGATACCTGCAGCCAAAACAAACTCAAACACAATATACACAAATACAACAGAAAACAAAACTATAGAACAACAAACTCACGAGTTGATCATGGATTCGCTATAAAGGGGATGAGTCTTCGGCGTCTGTAAAATAAATGTTTGTCGAATTCTATTGCCATTCGTATTCCCATAATTAATAGCCATGTGGATGGTAATAAGGCTCTTCTATCTTCTGCTCATAAACTGCTGTAGGGACAGTCAACACTGACGATTAAAGCCTTTGTCATGAGCAGTCTGTCGACTGCACTGTGTGCTGCGTAACGGACGCTAAATACAGCCGAAGCTGCCCGGTGGGTCGCCGTTCAGCCGTCGGTCGGTCTCGTCTGTTTACGGTTATGATCACTGCCAGTCTGGCGACGGAGCCCATAGCGCCGGTACCGGGTCTCTCATTACAGAGGGTCCCGTCGAAACGCAGCCAATTGTCACAGTATGTTTACACTACGAAGTTAAGAGCCTTCTCTGAGGCCGGTTTACGCTCAGACAGACCGGTGCGGCCGATCCTCGCAGACAATACCTCAATCTTCATTAAAACACCCCACCGTACCATTAACCTCTTAAAGTGTTTGCCCTCCGCTGATTGTTATTGGCAAATTGAGATGAGTACCGCTGCAATAGTTAGCCCCACGATATGAAGTTAAACACATTTCCCTCACTTCAACTGAAAAAGTTAAGTTTTTTTAATGACTAGCTTGCATCTTCCATGTTTCATGCTGGTAACTTTATTTTTATCAATAATTGTAAACAACTTGTTCACTTGGTAACATATTTTTTACCTTTGATGTCGCACAAGTCAACATGATCAAGTTCAAGTGAGAATGATAGTCATGCACTAGATCCAAAATACAATACAAGGTCAACAAATTGATTTGTTTTGTTAAGACTGAAACATTATAAATGTTTCAATATATTAAAGGAATGACACGATCCATTTCATTTTAAATTGTATTGAACTAGAATAGCAAGTTTTGCAAGGCAATGAATGAATAAAGAATGAAGTTGGCTTTCCCAAGTAACTTAAATGGTATTATATCTTCTATAGCCCAGACGAGATTGCATTACATAAACGCTAGAAGGCACTGGTAGCTGGAATAGGCGATTAAATCTAGTTTGCTTGACAGAATTAAATTAATACGAACCAATTTTGATATTTTCTGGCATACAGGGAACCATGGAACAATTGTTTTATTCCCTGGAAGTAATGTTCGGTAATATTTTAGATTGAGTGAGTAAGCGAGTGAGTGATTGAGTGAGTGTGATTTAGAGTCCATGGAGGGCGAAGTGTCCTCTGAACTATTACTGTTCGAAAGGACCACCATTGCTGCCAGCTGCGTGCAGTGGGCCCGATGAATCGTCGTTCAGCCACTGCTGGTTTGATACGATGTTCTAATGCTATTATAATGTAGCATAGATAATAGTAGTACTACTACTGTTACTGCTACTATTACTACTGTATTACTACTGCATTATTACTGTGTTACTACTACTGTTATTACTGTTACTACTACTGCACTTCTACTGTTACTGTTAGCACTACTGTTATCTATTAATGTAGTTATATGCTCCGCAGCAAACAACAAATTAGCACACTGCGAATGCTATTGTTCGTAACTTGGGCTTATATGCTTCTAGACTTAGAAGAGTCGTAATTTATTCAACTCTCCGTTCGCTTCGGCACAACAATACTCCACGGTTCATTTTGCCATGTCTGTACTGGTATTCGATTATTGATTACGATTGTCTCCGAAGTTAAATTAAACATGATTTCTGAAGTTATTTAGACACAACCCAATTTTTAAACATCAGTGAGAAATGCGCGTTCAGAAAGGGTTTGTTTGCTCCGAATCTCGTCCACTTTGTTCAGGAGAACCTCACCAATACTCCGCTCTTTGCTCTGCCTCTTTTCTCCTCTGCACCATTTCACACCACCTTCGTTTACCAATACACAGGGTGTCCGGAAATTGTATGCCCTTCTTAGGTCACGTTTAGTTTTTAAATGAAAAATACGCCGGCCAAATGTTAAACACCGATGAAACCCACGTATAGTTGTGCACGTTCCAGCATCCGATCAGGCTTCCCAAAGATCAGGCATGTCCGGCATCACGTCGCTGAAGCTGCAACACCCTAACAGCAGTCGTCTGGTCAGTCCTTATTGGCGGTCGCCGACTCCATTTTGTCTATCCTCCCTTTCGCATCGATTATGATATTTTTGACGGGCAGGTCACAGGTCAGAGTTGCTGTCATATCGTCTCCCTTTCTCCCAGAACCCCGAGGGCTTAGTCAAACAACATCTTTGAGCGTTGACTGCGTGGTGAACTGGGAACGTCGTTTGCGACACCTTCTGCACTGGCGACTACAAGTTTCTGGTTATCACTTTCTTCATAGGCACCTATGCGTAGGACTCAGTGAAAATGGTTCGGCCAAAGTGACAAATTAAAGTTTTCAGGGCCTACAGAAGCCAATCTTCCCTCGGTCAAAAATCACGAGTGGCTTATTCGTCGCTTTGGTTGTGGGAGCTTCACGGCTTTTATGAAAGCAGAAGTGGTCTTCTGTTAGCTTGGATTTTGGCTAAGCTTAGTTGGCGACTCGTCGGTGAACGGGACTTAAAGCCATCGCTGCATTAAACACTGTTCTATCTAAGGCCAAGAACTGTGCATAAGTCGAATTTTCGACGAATTTTACATGTCAATATGATCATACTGCGTTGTTAAGAAATGCTCAGAGTGTATTAAAGCAGTTTCTGAAGAACAAAAATATAGAAGCATTGCTTGATATGTTAACCCGCGACTTGCTGGAGGGGGGGGGGGGTCGTTAAACGCCCACACTTTTTTCGCCGCGCTCCAGTTCTGTTCTGGCGCGCCGCAGGCACGCCAAACTTTCACTACCTGTCACAAACATCACAAACATAGTTGTTCATCTTTTTACAACATTTCATAAAGATCGATCCAGAACTTTTTGGAGATAATGGCGTTTTAGTGACGTCATGAACTTCCATTTTTCGTCAAAAAACGATAGATATTTGAAAAATCGTAGAAACTTGAGTTTGTAAGCAAATCACAAACCGAAAATGCCACAATGACGTAAATACCATCGTCTTCAAAATGGCTATCTCAAATTTGCAAATATTTCGCTTTTTTACCCCAAAACTTCTAAAAACTGAAAAACAGTATTTTGGGAGAAAAATGCCCACAAAATCAAAAACTTTGAAAATTTAAAAAGGAACATACGTAAAAGAACCCCACCTGTTCAATCACCATGCCAAATTTTAAGTCGATATCTTGATTTTGGACCCCCCAATGGTCCAAATAAGTGTACAAATTGATGA
>JARFNZ010124753.1:0-10000 GCA_031763405.1 Balanus nubilus
ACGGTTGGGTGGGTGGTAGGGTGTGAGGAGCGGTGAGGTCACGGGGCCGGCGCCGCTGCAGGTCACCGTGCGGAGCCATTAGCGCCGTGAGTCGAGCGGTCCGGCACTGCAAACGGCCCAGCTATCACACGGCGTAATGGGGGTGGGAAGGGCGGCGCGGCTGGTGTGGCGGGCCGGGCCGCCGGAGTGACCCGGCCGGGCCGCCGGAGTGACCGGCCGGGCCGCTGGAGTGACCGGCCGGGCCGCCGGAGTGACCCGGCGGCATGACCGGTTCCCGCCGGTCACACAAACCCGCAGAGCCCGCTGGACTCAATTTTACCAAGTTTCCAGTGCTACCAAATGCCGTAGATGGGTTGAGTACGGCAGTCCTGTCCATATATGGCATGCACTCAGAGAGGGGACGGCCGGCTTCGATTCGCCGCCTCCTGCGACCCGCACGCTGCACTCACGCGGACAAAGTTAAGCCGAGCAAGCTTGGCGTCGGCAGGTTGCCGACCCTCGGCGGCCGCCACAGCCCGCTAGAGGGTAACGATGCACTTGAGGGCCGTGCTTGGCGCATTCACGGCATTTGGTAGCACTTGTGTTAATAACGGCACTTTGGTAGGATTGAGCTAGTCGTCACCTCCAGAGGGCTTACTTCAGGCTCCCATCTGGGCTGCCCAATTCAGCTCGGGTTCCAGCTTAAGTGTCCCAAGGGTTCAAACGAACCTAGCCGGATACCTTTTGTCCCGATTGGCCTCGGAGATCACCTAATGTCAGGCGAACCCATCACGTCACAGGGAACATAACCGTGTCCCCTTGCTTCCAACGGGAATTCCATGGTCCCGCCGGGCCGGGCTGGGCCTGGCCGCCGGGCCCCGCCGGGCCTGGCTGGGCCCCGCCGGACCGGTTGTGTTTCAGTCGTCCTGGCAGGTCGGGTCGGTCCTCACGTTTCCCCCGCTGAGGATCACGTCGTTCGCACTACTGTAATGTTTTAAATTAGCCAGCAGGAGCTTCAGTCAATGACTGTGAGAATACCCGGCGTTAAGTTCAACAACGATTCAGGTCCATTACATTAAACCGGCCTCTACTGGCGTACCTTCACCAAACTACGCAGCGGCGCCTCTGCAGGAGCCAGAGAAATCCGAGCCCAAGTGCATCACTTGTGTTTATGCAGGAATTCTAGAAGGCGCCGATAGCGGCGACCATAAACTGAGCAGATAAAGCTGAATATGTGCACCCGCCGGAAGTCGTCGGATATCAAACGTGCCGGCATCTCCGGCCGGCTCGCTATCCCAGTCGCCCTGCATAACATTGATAAGACTGATTAAATCATCCGGCCTCATCGGATTTACCTGCTGATGACTGCGGTGCCGGGGCGGTTCAGAGATTCGGCACATTCATCAATGGGATCAAAGCCTTCGAAGCATTTGCTGCGTTCTGCAGTCCTGGCTTTTCATTGACGATGTGTTTGTGTGGGGAGCGTGCTGCATATTTAGGCACGCGTGGTCGGCGCGACTATGTTCGTTAGTATTCCCTGCGCGGGACCAGCGCGGCGGGCGACTGGTATAGGAGACGAATTGATACGTGCCTTGTGCAGCATTGATTGGCCCACCGCATTGGAAGAGATGCTTAAGCCTTCGCCCAGCATCGTTTGGCGTTCAAAAACACGCCTAATGGGACCAAGCGCTAATTTACGGCACCGTTGAACACATATGTCTGGTACGTCTGCAATCGCCGGCACATCCTCACAATTACAGTGGCTCTAACTGTTTCTACGTGGTGGACCAAACGGTACATGCCGGCCGCCGCATACGTTATTTAGCTGCAGTAACATTGTGTTATCGCGAGCGCTTTCATAAGAAATGTTATTAAATTATAATTACCTGGGAACACTGAAGTATAATGGCGCTTCCAACGCCCTGGCATCCGCCCGAACATTGGTGTCGGAATATGGGACTGATGATCAAAACATACGCCACACGATAGAGGCCGTGCTATTAGATTTAACTCCTTTGATTAACGTAATTTATGTGCCATATAAATTATTTGCACTTCAAACATCTGAAGCTGCTATTTTATTCGTGATATGTCTCTAGAATGAATTACTCGGGGCACCACAAGCCACTCCAACCCTGTTCCCGTTCCTGATGACATAATCGGCGACTATGTAAATATTGTGCCGTTGTATCGATGGCTCGATTATATGTGGCCTGGCTGCCATGTCGAGACTCAATAAACCAGAAGCCATTTTTCGATAGGCGTCAATTTACGCCACTGAGGTCTGTGGTATTAGTTGAAGGATCGAATTTACTCATTGATGTTATGCATGTCTGAACTTTTATCAGCGACTGGTATGGGGTCGTGGGCTCATGGCCGTTTGCTTACTGTATATGTAAAAGCGACAAACTGTTCATGTTTTACTATTCTGCTGGGGCGTTCCAGGACAGATTCGACAGGGTCAAACACCCTACATCTCAGATTTAAACGAAAATATGTGTATAAGGTGATTGGGGTCATGAATCACGCTGTGCAAGTTCAAGCTCGATCGGAGCGACAGTTATCGAGTTATCGCCTCGTTCATTTTCGTGAGATAAATTACCAAACTTCCTTCTTAAGTCGATAACGCCTCCATTATGAATGGTTCATACAAACTTGGGTATTGTAAGCCTTGCATAAACCAAGAAATGTAATTGCGGAATCAGTTTTGTATTTGACCTTGGGATTTTTAAATGACAATAGGACCTTTGGTTACCATATTATAGGTACGTGAAATTGAACCGAGCCCAGTTAAAACCTTAAAATTGTATGGCTTGGAATCACAGTTTGTTACGTTATCTTTTGATGATAAAGGTTTAACCTGGGGGGCCGGAGAAGGTATTGAGCGAACCTGGCGGGGGGGGGGGGGGCCAAACCCCCCCCCCCCCCCCCCCCCCCCCCCCCCCCCCCCCCCCCGGGTGGCGACGCTCCTGATTATGATGTTACCAAATATGCCAAACAATGGCCAAAAAGAGGCTAAAAATTGTTGTTCAGATCAATTTTAAAAGCATTTCTAAATGTAGACTATCTCTGGACCTGGCATTTGGTGATAACTTGACAAAGTGTGTTTTCAAGGCATAAAATTTGAAGGTTTAAGTGGGCTGAGTCCAAGCTCACGTATGGTAACCAAAGGTCATACGTCTTCTTTAAGTTCCCAAAACAAAACCCGATCCCGAAATTGTATTCTTTGTTTATGCAAGTCTGGAAATACCAAATTTTGTTGGGAAGTTCATAAGTGGTGGCGTTAGTGGCTTAAGAAGGAGCTTTGGTAAGTTAACCTCACGAAAATGCTCCAGGCGATAATTTAAAGCCTGTCGCTCTAATCGAACTAAAATTTGCGCAACGTGAATAAGAGCCTCGCATTATCTCATATACACATTTTCGTCGAAATCTGAGACAGGATGAAGCTCTAATGTGTTTGCCCTGTCGATCTGCGGTAGGTCCCTGCCGCGGGAATCGCTTTATTATAAGGCTACTCTTATTTTTGCTTAGCATGCTATGAAGTCATGTCATTATTCAGTTCGTAACCTTGATGTAATAAAGAATGGAGTAGATAGATTTCCAGTTTGCGCCTAACCGTCACCCGAAAGTTTGCTTTGGGTCACTGCTATCCAGTCATCGACACCGCAGCAGATCCTGGCTAGTCCGTAGTCCGCCATCCTCAGTCCACATTCCTCCTCCCCCGTCCTCAGTCCACATTCCTCCTCCCCCCGTCCTCAGTCCACATTCCTCCTCCCCCGTCCCCAGTCCACATTCCTCCTCCCCCCGTCCTCAGTCCACATTTACCCCCGTCCTCAGTCCACATTCCTCCTCCCCCCGTCCTCAGTCCACATTTCCCCCCGTCCTCAGTCCACATTCCTCCTCCCCCCGTCCCCAGTCCACATTCCTCCTCCCCCGTCCTCAGTCCAAGGCGGCCGTCGGCTGTCTTGTTGTTATGACGGCCCGGTACTATGGACGGCCAGTGCGGTCCGACAGACAGACAGACAGACGGACGGGCCAGCTGTACAGCCCGACACCCCCCCCCCCCCCTCTCTGCTGTCATCCCACAACCCCCCGGCCGTCATCCCCCCCCCCCCGCCGACGGCTGACGGCCGGTCACGGTACCGGCGCACGGACAAATACAGCGCAGGGCCGCGCGGATACGGCGAACATGGCACGTGTGAAATCGGGCGCACTGAAACGCGTTCGGTAATGAACTGCGGCAGCGGAGAGTCGATAGAGGTCGGGCAAACAACACCAGCTGGAGAACGCTGAGGCGCGGCGGTCCGCGGCCGGTCCAAAGGACCGTCAATGGACGTCAATGGACGTCGTTTGGACGAATTCAGCGCCGAACGGGGTCTAAGAGCGTCACTGAGCGGCGCTGACCGATAGGGGTGCTGATGATGACTCGCGGGAGGTGGGATCGGGACAGAAAGGCGCGTGGCTCAAGGATAAATGATGGCCGCTTTTATCGGTCCTGTAGAGAGAGCGGAGGGAGGCGAGCGGGCAGAGGACCGGAGGCGAGTACTAGTGTCGAGGAGTGGCTCAGAGGGCCGAACATGGCACGAGGAATGCGTGACCTGTTCGCGAGGAACGTCATGCCGAAGTCCGCGCCGCGGCTGCGACCTTGTCGTGTCCTGGACATGACGGCGATGATGCCGGCCGGCTGGCATTCCGTCGGCGATGGCACCGTGCATGCCATGTATAGTCGGCATTATCATCCATCAAACACGTGTCCGATCGAGTTTGCATAAGCGGCGCGATGCAAATGAGCGGCACCGGCCGGCGCTCCGGCGGCGTTACACAGGGGCGCTCATGCTGCTGCCACCTGTGTACAGCGTCGTCGCACGGATGAATTATGCATCTGGTCATCGCTCGCATCGAAACAGAGGCGGTGATTCGCGCGGATTCGGCGCTATCGTGGTCGCGTACACTGGTGTCGTCTTCTGGCGTCCCGCTGCGCGCTTACGCGCACCGTTATCGCCGGACGTTGCGTGCCGCACGCGCAGCGTTTTGGCAGATGTGTTCGATCGGGTCGCGAAGAAGACTGGCCTCAGTCACATGAACTCACATCAGCTCCGATGTCGGGGTATGTCGGTGTTCGGCGGGTGATCTGACGTAACCATTGGTACTGCCGCCGAATTGATCCGCGCCTTATTCGGAAATCCTCACTGCGATCCACGCCGAGATAGGCGGCCTGGCTCGTGCCGTGCAAAACGTACAACCCATTAATTCATGAGCGGCGCTCCATTAAAAACCATTAATTCATTACCGAGGTCGCTCAGTTCGACCCAGCATCGGCGGCGGCTGTGAACAGGGCCCTAGTGTTGGTGCTCGCGATCGCTGCTCGCTCGCCTGTTCAGAGGCTGTTCAATCGGTGCACTCTTACCGACTGCAAACACCGCCGGACACGCCCCGCGTGACCAACGGCCTCTAATGACCCTCTGTCAAAAATACAATTACGCTGATGTCATGTTCGTCTCCACCCTCAATGATCTATAGTGGCTCAATGAGTCCCCACTTTCGGCCACTTGAGGCTCCGCCCACGCGCCGCTCGCACCCGCCGTAAGCTCATCATTACGGATATATTTGTCGAGATATCGTTCACAAAGGTATCGGCACATCTAAATTAGAAACCGACGCCCTGTCAAATGGAACTATCGCGCACGGCTCGGGCAACGCACCTGCTCTCATAGAGCCAATAACGTGGCGCGGTAAATTAGGTGCCGTATGTATTTGAGATAAAAACGTCATGTTCAACTAATGTGTCGCTAAGCTGTACACTGTACAGTGCAATGGCTTTGTGATGTAAATGCCACAGTATGGAGCGCCTTGAACTATTGGCCATGGTGAAATGAGATGTGAGACCGGTGGGTGGGGTGACCATGTGAGTGCATTAAGGCGCATAAAACATTCACACTAATTATATGGTCCTCAACATTTCACGACTAAGTGCCTACTCATGGCAGCAAATTCCTCACTATACATTTGTATTTCTTATCAGGTCGATAGTTACCTCTGTCTGCTTCTGGTAGCCTTTAAAAAGACACGTCATGTCATGTCAAAGACAAGCCATGTCTGTGTTCGCAGGCTGTCGGTCATACCCGTGGCAAATAGATCGCTGGTCGTGCCGTCCGCTGTCCGGCAGTCTGCCAATGATCGTCCCTTCGCCGCCCCAGCACGCGGCCCGTCTCCGCCTCATTCCTCCCCTGATGACGTCACTGGTGACCACCTGCGGCCGGCCCTTCCTTGTCTCGTCTTATTTCCGCCTCCTGACATTCATTACGCCGGCCCCGTCTGCCGGCTTCCGTCTTTACACCTCCCGCTCCCCGGCTCCTCGGACTACCAGGAGCCGCCGCGACGCCGCGCCGGGGTCGGCTACATTGAGTAATGACGCGACTCCTGGACGGGGCGTGTAACGACGCCTTGTCGGTGGCCGCGGCTCGACAATGGCCATCGGCACCAACTGGACCGTTCCCAGGTCGGCACGGCAGGCGGCAGACCCGCCCGAGGTGGCGACGGTGCAGCGATGGCACCCCTTTCATTCCCTCTCCTGTACGGCGTTCGAAGGAGGAGTATATTGAACGGGCCTGGCCGGGCCGGGGTGGGGCGGTCTTACTGTCGTAGGGTGACTAATGATTATGTCAGTGCAGGCATTGTCTCTGAGATGTTACTTGTGTGTTGGTAGGTATGATAGAGTGGCGAAGGAAAACGGGAGAAGGGGAGGTAAACAGAAAGGAAATAATGACGGAGGGAAAGAGTCGCGTCGGTGTTTTTAATTAAGTGGCCTTGTACGAGGAGTATCTGATTCTGTGATTACTGTTTCAATGTGGCATGTGCGACAAAACACAAAGTTTTTGCTTCCGTTTTAACACCAAGGCGTTTTACCTTGAATAGGTGTTTGCGTGCTGTCGCGATGGCTGAGCCAGGAAGTAAATCATAACGATAAAAGGAGTCAACACAGCAAGTTTAAATCACTTAAATCAAAGCGATTAATTTCTACCCCAGAACGTTCACTTGAAAAAACCAAGAGGCGAGTGCTACAAACAATACACACGATCACTAACCAGCTCAGCTCAGCTCGATATTTCACCGTTGCTCTTGCTGCGGGCCGTCAGGCTGCTCGACACCAGTCATGTTTCACTTCAGTCGGACACGCGCCGTCGGCTTGTGCCCGAGTGAGACAAGTGTAGCCCAATCGATCACCCATTGCCCTGGCAGCACCGGCTCGAGCTTTTTCAGCGCCCGCAGCGAACGGGGCGCGCGTCGCGCGGAGGCCATATTTCGGGCTCAGTTTTCCACTTACAGGCCGACAGCGGGCGAACAATTAAACTCATGATGGAGGGCGGCCGCTATCGGGCCATTTGTCTGTGAGTTGCCGGTGTCTGATCGAGCGGGAGCCGGGTTATTTCCTGCAGCCAGGGCAGGGGGCGTGGCCGAGCCGCCTGGGTCAGGCCGGCACCGCCACGAGCCGTCGAACCGATCCGAATCGCTTCAATATTAATTAGTGATTAATGTAATGAATGCAAGGGGCTATTTGATTCGGCAGCTTTCCGAGCTTCCGTAGTGATTAATTATGATATATGAAGATCGCCGTGCGGAGCTATAATACAGCGCTCTAACGTGCTCTAGATTAAGTAGTGGAGCCGGGCTGATTGTAGGAACTTCCCGGCGAATGGTTCGTACAAAGAAAATGCACCGCTTTTGCGTAACCCCCTTCATACCACTCACCATTACACAGGACAGGCGCCTATATTCGCGCGCTTTATACTTATGTTTACAGCGTGTTAATTAGCGGCTACGGAGTTGTAAAACTCAGTCGAGCGATTAAACTGTATGTAGATTACGACCGCCCTCGCTTGTTTAGATCACATTTTATCAGCAACAAGCCGATGCTTCATCGACAAATATCCGCCCGCCTTACACTATTCACGTCTAACAATGAGGGCACCTGCACCGATACTTTCTACGTTCATCTCCCGAGGCGTAAGCCCTCTGCATACCAACAGGACCACTGCTAGCTGCAATGGTAAATAACGACCCAATACCGGCGACATTCAGGTCCACGCGGCGGGCGGGCCGCGGGTCAGTCGCTACTTACCCGAGGCGCGGGACGCCGTTCCGTGTGCCGGCGGCGACTGGCGAGGCGGCGCGTCGCGCTCCACTCCGTAAGCCGGCCCGCAAACACCCCGTAAATCAATGATCACTTGACGTGTCTAATTGGAAGAATCGTAAAACGTCGTGTCGGTCGGGCCGTAAAGCGTTGTGCCGCTCTCAGAACAGGCCCGGTATTCACGCAGCCCAGGCAGCTGGGCGTGCGGGAACCACACGGGAACCGGCTGCCTGGGCTGCCGGGCGTGCGGGAACCACACGGGAACCGGCTGCCGGGGCTGCCGGGCGTGCGGGAACCACACGGGAACCGGCTGCTGCGGTGGGACCGGGTCGGCTGCGACGTTGGTGAGACTGGTCTCCGTCAGTGACGCCGTGTGACGCGGCCGGACGTGCCGCGCTGAGAGCAGATGGCCGAAACTGTCACACGACCGCGACCGGTCAGCAGAAGTCGTGACGCACTCACGACTTCTTGTGCTTCGAGTGTTTCACGACCTCTGGAAACTCAAGTGCGTGTGTGACGCTTCAAACTTCTCTGAGCCTGGTTTTGTATGAGTCGATATTTTTCTTCAAACTCCTTCAACGGAAACTTACTCACATTATATTTAAGCGCAAGTATCTCAAATAAGATCAAAAGTTGACACGGTACGATATGTCTTGCACAAAAGCTTCATGTAAGAGGGTGTGGGGCGGGCACGGCAGCAGATGCAGCTGTCCTCTACTGATCAGGTCGGAGTGCCGTCCTCAGTTGGGAGAAAGACGCACCAGCTGCGCCTCTGACGGGCCTCTCCGCCCTCTACAGGCGTGAAACTGTCGGTGCCTTCAACAGTCATTCAACAGGAACGGCGATGATACTGACCAGGATACCAGAGCCAGCAGCTAACATGAGGTTCAACTTAGCCGGGACTTTCATATTTTGACTCGTGGTTCATCTGATGTTTGTTTTGGGGCAATTTGTCTGGAGCTTGTTATTTTGAGTGAAAGAATGCATATTTCTACTTTTATTTGTTGAGCTTTTTATGTGTGATTTTCTGGGGTGATAAGGATTTTGTGATAATAAATCATATGTTTTATAAAAGAAAATTCACTCTCTGGATCCGATTTTCAGCTGGTATGAAGTTGTGGTAATTAATCTGCCAGACAGACGCATAAATTACGTTGGGCTAATGACCAAGAGTTAAAATGATAGGACAAAGACGTCGTTAAAAACATCCATTTAGCCGCATCATTAATAAACTCAACATTGAAATAAAACATTTTGGGAATATGTTTTAGACGCATCCATTGTTTGTACCCTTCCTTAAATCTCTACCTCGCACTCAGATCAATCCAACAATATCGATATCATGAACTTAATATTTTTGCTGACATCTCACCTAGCCATCAGTCCACTGGGTTCACCATACAAACAACCGTCAACCTAACCAGCTGCCAACCGTCACCGGCCTTACTTGTGTCTGTCATGCCACCTGGCGGTGAGTTCACTAAGTTCGCCGTCTAACCGTCTCTTCATCGATTACCGACTCTATTTCATTTCTATAATAGGATAATTCCATCGGGCTGTTCCCGTAATCCCGCTGCCACCAGAGGCAGCTCCGCTAATTGGCTCGGGCGGGGGCGGGAGCGTGGGCGGCTGAAGGTAGTGGGGAGGGGTCAGCACAGGGGTCCTTTGATTGGCTCCACCTAATGAATGAGCCATTAACTGGGTTAGATCGCCGACAACCCAGTCAATGTTTGTAGCAGCGGGTCGTTACCGGGCTGATGATAAGAGGCAAATATCTGCGATCAACCGTGTTTAGATACTCAGGAAATCACCCCACAGATAAAATCATGCAGCCTGTACGTTATACACCCTCCTGGTTGGCGGACGCTCGTATTACATGTATTTTTGTCT